>VOQZ01001793.1:0-107473 GCA_008079305.1 Phytophthora palmivora
TGTACTTCGCAACTGACGGGTACGGATACGCTGGACGCGTGCGGTTCACCGTGCTAGAAAACCAGACGTCGAACTGCTTTCCGTCGCAAGTGATAATTTCGTGTGGAGCAATACCAGCTTCGATCAAGTTTAGCATGAGTCAACAAATCGAACGGTAGACTTTTTTTGGGGGTCGTATTTTGGTCGGGTCGGGAATTATGGTCGGTAGCCTCAGTTTACTGAGTTTTGGTCGGGTCGGGACTTTTGGTCGGGGTGAAGACTATAATGGACTTGCCAAGGCACAGCAAACCTCATTGCGTACAACAATGTATCAATAAACAAGTTGATGTTGCTCCTTCATAGTGTCCGTTGAGAATGAGACCAATGTTGTGTATTATCCGTAGTGACTGCCTGCAGCGTTGGATACCAGTTTCCATTTGATAAGATTGCAACGAGAACTCAACCTCACTTCAGCTATACACGAGTTCTTCACACTCTTATTAACCTGAGCGAGCAGTTTTTCAGCTGAACCAAGTGCTCTTTCCTTTCAACATCTTGTCTGCGAAACCAAGTTACTTTGCCATCGAAGACCCGACAGAGTGTGGGTGTTTATCGCAGTACGGATGCAAAGATCGTCTGGACGTGTACGTTATCGACGGGAAGGTTCTCGTTATTGAACATACGTGTGTTCACGTGCAGCTCGAGAACACGATACTTTAGAAGTGATACTAGAGATGAAAGCAATGGTTTGATACATTGAGCGTATTAGATCTCACTAAGCCTGTGCACAAAATGGAAAGCGTTTAGTGGTACGTATTACCCCCACATGAGATCACTCGCACAGTTTGTCAGGAGAGCAGGTAACCCGTCGTGTTTATCGTACTCGCCGAAATCATTACGGGTGACATCGTCTCAGCATGTATTGTAGTGCAAAAGGAATTGACTATTCTCATTCGAAGTGGCGTGCATTTTGGGTCTACTTCAGAGTCACATGGCTAGAAAATGCTTTAATATTGAGGGGTGGAACGTGCATAGTTTCGAGCGTGACCTTGTAGCTACCTACTCTAGCGTTTCATCGTGGACTTAACGCCGCGTTTAGTACACTTCCCAACATATTCACCTTTGTGGCCACTATTCGACGTATTTCACAGGATTACGTTGCAAAGATTGCGAGTGTTGTGGCTGGTCGTCGAAAGAAAGGTAACGCTAAGTATGACAAGATAAGGAAACGTAGGAGTAAAGAAAAAGTTGAGAAAAAGCGCAAAGAGAATACTAACCAAGCGTCAGAAATACCTAAGGGTGAGTCAGGGCTTCCGCAACCAATCTGATTTTTTTGTTTTTTCTAGCTGGTGCTACAATGTACTTTTCATCGGGCGTGGTACCCCAACGACAAGCACAACGGAAACAGCGCAACAGTCGACCGTTGCCAACCGACGATGGAGTTAGTAACTTCTCTAGCGAAAGGATGTAGAGCAACAGGGATCAGCGAGGCTAACAACTCCAACATATTCACTTTTACATTTCGATCGAGAGCGACAAACGACACGATTTATCTGCTACAAGTTGAAGGACTCTCCGACTCTGAGAGCGAAAATGATATTATTTTGATTGAGGATGCCGACGAAAGCAGCAGCGGTGGCAGCCTTAGTGGTAGCGATAGTGTCAACGGCGGTGATGAAGGTGAAGATGACGAGTTTGACTTTTCGTTCGACTACTCAGGTGACGAGTACGATGAATTAACAGACACAAGCAGCATTGAACAACACCTAAACAACAGTGTAAAAACATGAGGATGGCTCGCATCGCTTGCTAGCGCATTCCATCGAGATCATTTACATGTCGAAGAGGAATAGATTTAAAAAAGCTTGTTTTGGTCGGGTCGGGGGTTTAGGTCGGGAAAATGGCCCGACCATAAGTCCCGACCCGATCAAAATACGACCCCCAAAATAATCTTCGAATCGGACGACGCCATCCCCTCACCACTTCCGCAGTGCCACACCCCTGGAAAGAGGTACATGCGGTTGAAATCTTCAACAGCATCGGTGTAACGGGGTTACATGAAAGGGATACCCCAGAAAGGGTACCGCCTTTAGAAGTAGATATACTTCTGCGAGTATTTGTTTTAATACTCTGATGGAGTGGTGTGGGCCACACTGTGGTGTGAGCCACACCACTGCCACGTAGGTTCGGTGGCTGAGGGCCAACCAATAACATTAAACCTACCTTTTATATGCATAATTAGGATAAAGTATAGTTAATTAGTAATTTGTATTACAGGCCAAATGGACCTAATTAACTATAAATAAATCAGTCTAAAATCTACTCTAAACTGGCTATTAAGTCCCCTAAGACCAGGGACTAGTGAACTGCCGTTCACTTAGAGTTTGTATACTCTTAATAGCACGCTTCCTCTAAGCAAGGTGCTCGTGTGACCCCGTCACACTTGGTAGCACTCGTAGTCAATCCACGCCTACGCGGGTAGATTGACTACCTGAATCCTCTGTGGCTCCTACAAGGTAAGCCAGGATGGATAGAGGGGAGTTCCCTCATTTGACCGACTCTCAGTTTGAGTCGGTCCGGAAGATGGTGGGCATCTTTGGAGGAGATGCCCTCCGAAGCTTGGCGGCTGCTACGCCGGCCGAGCAGGTCGAACGCATCGAGGCGTTCGACACGTACGAGAGAGGGCTAATCGCCCACGTACAGGGGCTGCAGACCCCCGTGGCTGAGATGAAGCCAGCCCAACCTAAGCCGTTGAGGCTTAAGGTTAACCCTTATGAGGGAAAGGAGGGAGAGAACCTCCACTTCTGGGTCAGAGAGGTAGAGCTCGCGATGGACGCGGCTCTAATCTCGACCGAGCGACTTCGGGTCGCTTTCGCCCTGTCCAACCTAGGAGGTCGGGCGAAGACCTGGGCGTACACGCGCGAAGCGACGACGCCGGGTTGTTTCACAACCTGGGCTCAGCTGTGTCAGCAGCTTAGAGCCGCCTTCCTTCCGGCGAACTATGAGTATCGCCAGCGCTCGCGCTTCCTTGCCTGTAAACAAGGGAAGCGTGAGCTGCATGAGTACATCCAAGAGATGCGAGTACTCGCTGCATCTCTGGTGGGGAACCCCCTACCTGAACACATCAAAGTGACCGTGTTCATGGATGGCCTGAAGGTGGGCCCATCCCGCACACAGTTGTTCCGCGTGCATGCGAACACTATGGAGGAGGCGATCCAGATCGCCCTCCAAGAGGAGTACAGCCACCGACAGGCTCGTACTCCTACGTCGGTGTGGCAAGGCCACAATGCGTCGTCAGGCGCAGTGCAAGGAGCTCCAGCAGCTGGAGCTAGCACAGGGCCGGTACCCATGGAACTGGGTACGGCCGTACAGAGCTCCATCCGTTGCTACGGATGTGGGAAGCTCGGGCACATGCAACGTGCCTGCCCTGCGGGAGGGCAAAGGAAGTTCCCTTCCAAACCTAGGGGCTCGAGGGGCCCGTGGCAGAAGCCGCGACCCAAGAGCCAGGGGTACTGGGGTCACCAGTAGGGGCGGGGCGCCCTACTGGGAAGATCTAAGTCCCCATGGTAGGAGTGCGGACGGCGCACGCCATGGAGGCTTAGCCCCTGAGAGCCTGGGTGCTCTCGAGACGAGAAAGAGCAGCGGTGGACTGCTCGTGGTACACGCGAGTGTACGGGGATATGGAGATCCCTTTAGAGTCCTGATTGACTCTGGGGCGTCGACAAACTTTGCTCGACGCCAGACGGTCGCGCGGAATGGCGACAAGTATGCCGATGCTTTGCAAGAAAGCAAAGGCAGGGGCCAGGTCTCGGTGAGACTGGCCAATGGTACGGTGGTTAACGTACCTGGGGTCCGTATGGACCTGGCTGTAAAGTTTGAAGACTTTGACAGCACGGAGTCGTTCCTTGTCCTAGACATGGACAAGTACGACTTGATCCTGGGCATGCCGTGGCTCGAAAAGCACGAGCCCTGGATCGATTGGCGCGGCAAAGCCATTGGGGCTAGCCGGCCCGCAGTCTCCGACAGAGCTTTGGTGAGTAATGTTCCCACCTCAAGTTGGAACTGGGCGCCAGAGATGGTCGCCAAGGCGCTTATGCGCCCGAAGAAGTACTGGGAGTCACTGACGCCAGTGAAGATGTTGCGATGAGCCTCGCAACCGGTCGGGAGACCAAGGCTCATTGCCAAGCGTGTGGGATTGCCACGACGGCAAGTCCCAACGCTAAGAGTCGTCGCGCCATATGGGCTTCGACTGTGGCAGTGCCGGACGGCACTGACCAGGCGGGTAACATAGGTCCGCAAGCAGCAGAGGCTGCTGAGGAGAGCGCTAAGGGCGTCTCCTGTGTGGGTAACATAGGTCCACAAGTGGGTAACATAGGTCCACAGGCGGGTAACGTAGTTCCGCAAGCGGGTAACATAGGTCCGCAAGCAGCAGAGGCTGCTGAGGAGAGCGCTGAGGCGTCTCCTGTGTGGGTAACATAGGTCCACGCAAGGTCGAAGAGACCGAGAAGAAGATCGAGAACGCAGCATGATTCTCTAGCGTGGGTAACGTAGTTCCACGCGGGGTCAAGAAGACCAGCACGAGGGCGGAGGTGTCATTGAGCACCTCCCGTGTGGATAACCAAGTACCACACTCGGAGTCTGAGACTCCACCGGCATGGCCGGTCGAAGAGCAATACCATGTCTTCGACGGCGTGTCCGGTCGTCAAGTGAAGGCAGGTGCCGTCCATCTGGAGGCACTGCCAGAGGTGTCAGCACTGCTGAACCTCGAGGAATTGTCCATGAAGGACTTCCTGGCCGAGTTGAAGGCCGGAGAGATTGCGGAGATGGTGCTCCTGAAGCCGGAGACCTCTCCTGAGGATTTGAACTCTTCCTCCGTAATGGACGAGGACGTCCTGGAGGGGTTCACGAAGCAGCGTGCAACGCGCTTGGGTTCTGAGATTCTCAAGAACCCGGAGGATCCAGTGTATCCTCTTGTGAAGGAATACTCGGATGTGGTGTCGAAGTACCCACCATCCCAACTCCCGCCGGATCGGGGAGTTCGGCACGAGATTGACCTCGTGCCTGGCACAAAGTATTGTGTCACGAGGCAGTGGCCTCTACCTCGCGAGCAGTGCGAGGTCATAGATGCCTTCTTCGCTGAAAAGGCGAAGTCGGGCATGGTGCGGGAGTCGAAGTCCCCGCACTCGACGCCGACCTTCTGCGTTCGGAAACCGAACGGGAAGTGGCGTCTGGTTCACGCTTACAACAAGCTGAACAATGCGACGGTACCGGCACAGACGCCGATCCCTCGCAAGGATGTGTTGCTGAACAACATGTCGGGCTGTACGCTGTACAGTGCCCTGGATCTGGTAGACGGATACTACCAGATCCTGATGCGAGAGAGTGACATTCCTCTCACCGCAGTGAGCACCCCGAGTGGGATGCTCTGGGAGTGGCTAGTGATGCCACAGGGGCTATCGAATGCCCCAGCGACGTTCAATCGCTTGGTCACACAATTGTTTAGACCATTGCGTACGTTCGCTCAGACGTACTTCGACGATATATTCGTCCATAGCCGTGCCGAAGGCGGTCAGACGGCTATGGAGGTGCATTTGAAGCACCTCCGTCGAGTGTTTGAGGTCATGAGAGCTAACAAGCTCTATGCCAACATCGACAAGTGCGTCTTTGCAGCTGAGGAGATAAAAGTCCTCGGCTGTTTTGTCAGCAGGGTCGGCGTACGCGCCGATCCAGGGAAGGTCAAGGCCATAGCGGCTTGGCCGACCCCGAGGTCGCAGAAGGACCTCCGGAAGTGGTTGGGCTTAGCCAACTATCTTCACAAGTACAGCGCAGGGTACGCTGAACTAGCTCGACCCTTGTCGGATCTCTTAAAGAAAGAGGCCGACTGGGTCTGGGAGCAACAGCACCAGGATGCTTTTGACAGCATCAAGGCGAGCTTACAGCAAGCGCCAGTCCTGGCCTTGCCGGACGAAAACAAGTCATTTAGCGTCGTCTGTGACGCTTCTGACTATGCAATAGGCTGTGCGCTGTTGCAGAAGGACGATGAAGGACACGAACGTGTCATCTCCTTCCAGTCCAGGCAGCTGAAGGCTGCCGAACGGAACTATCCCGTTCATGACAAGGAGCTACTTGCAATGAAGTACGCTCTTGTCAAGTTTAGAGTTCACCTCTTGGGCACGAGGCCCTTTGTGATCTATACGGATCACGCGTCCTTGCGGACTGCCACCAACTCGCCGCATCTGTCGCAGCGGATGGCGAGGTGGCTGTCATTCTTCGCGGAATACAACTTCCGCGTTGAATACAAGCCGGGCAAGCTCAACGTGCTTGCCGATGCTTTGTCGCGTCGACCTGACTATGAGCTAGCTCATGTCAGTCGGGTCACGACAGATCTATATGATCGGATACGCTTGGCGTATCAGGAGGACGAGAACTATACACCACTGGTGCAGTTCTTGTCCGATGGCAAGGACGCCAAAGTCGACAGGCTTTAGCCTCGACAGCGGGCGCAGCTCCATCGTTATGAGCTGGCCGATGGGTTACTCCATTACAGAGTAGACCCTAGAGATCCTCCTCGGGTTGTCGTTCCAAACGACGAGGATCTGAAGTATGACATACTTCTAGAGGCGCATGATGCGCCGATAAGTGGCCATCTTGGCCGGGAGAAGACCTACCAAATGGTCTCTCAGACATTTTGGTGGCCCCGCATGTATAAGTGGGTGGCACACTATGTCAAGACATGTGAAACATGTCAGAGGGTGAAGCATTCGGGCCACGCCTCGGCTCCACTGCAGAGCCTACCAGTACCAGCGGACTGCTGGAAGTCGATGAGTCTCGACTTCGTCTTCGGCCTGCCGGCCGATGACAAGGGCAACACCGGCATATTGGTGTTTGTCTGCCGTTTGAGCAAGATGGTACATCTTGCTCCGGTACGTGACAAGGTCACCGGGAAACAAGCTGCACAGCTGTTCCTAGATAGCGTGTTTCGCTATCATGGTCTACCAGAGACCATAGTCTCGGATAGAGACCCGCGTTTCACGGGTGCGTTCTGGGACACCCTGTTCCAATTGCTGGGAACTAAGTTGACGATGTCAACTGCAGACCACCCGCAGACGGATGGTCAGACGGAGCGCGTCAACCGCGTGCTCGAAGATACTCTGCGCAGTATCTGTGCGGAAGCACCTCGATCCTGGTCGGATCAGCTTCCTATGGTTGAGTTTGCACTCAACAATGCGGTACACGCATCAACGGGGTTTACCCCGTTCTATTTGAATGGGTTACGACACCCCCACGTGCCGCTAACCTTGCGGGGAGGCACCGTGGCCTCCATCGTAAGTGGGGGAGAGGCTCGGAAAGCATTTTCCTCCCAGGTCTCTGAAATAGAGCCCGAGTCTTTAAAAAGACAGTTGTCGTCGTTTATTGACAACAGGCTGACGTTGATCAGCCGGGTTAGAGACGCAATGGCGTTAGCCCAAGACAAACAAAAGGAGTACTCTGACAAAACAAGTAGAGGAAACTTAAACGTGTTTAAGGTTGGTGACCTAGTCCTACTAGACACTAAAAACCTACCGCTAAAGGTGGTTAGCTCTGTAGAGAGCAACAAGTTGAAGCACCGCTTCATCGGACCCTTTGCGGTCCTGGCCAGACATGGCGCGGCGTATACCATTGACCTCCCCAAGTCAATGGCGACGCACCCGACGTTCTACGTGGGGCGTCTTAAGCGGTATCACGATCCGCTGGGTCTTCCTTCTCGGACGGAGGAAGACCAAGGTGAGAACTCACCTCCTCGAAACGAGGCTGAGCTCTCTGGACAACCGGAGTTGCCGGTGTCGAAGCCTGTGAGTGATATACAGGCTGGTACCCACGCGAGTCATACGAAGGGTATGACGGTACCGAATGGGAAGAGCTCGGGTAAGAGCTATACCCATAAGCCGAGTGGTACGAGTACCCCTGCGGCTCATAAGAGGGCATACGACCATGCACCTCATGGCTTAGAACGTCTAAGCCTCGACGGAGCTCCTTCACGGCAGCAGCCGGAGCTCGGCGGTCAACACGCCCATGGAGCTCATGAGTCTCACGACCAAGAGCGTCCAAGTCTTGGCGAAGGACCTCAAGGGTCCCCGGCTTGCCAGCCTGAGCGGCAGCCTGACCACCAGGTCCAAGCCCAAGGGCTATCTCGATCGCATAGACGCGATCTCGAAGTTGACGGACCTCGTCACTTAATAGGGACCCCACAGAGTCCCGACCCGAAGATGAGGGTCCAGAAGGATAAGGCTGAGAAGGAGCCGCGTACTCAAACGCGTGCGAGAGCTCCTCCTGCCCTCCTTGACCGGAACGGCGAGCTCCACTATCATGTGGAGCGGGTCGTCCAGGAGCGGCGGCGCTCTGGGAAGCGCCAGCTGCTTGTGAAGTGGCGGGGTTACCCCTCGTCACAGAACTCGTGGGAGCCGGAAGACCGGCTCCGGATTGACTGCCCGAAGGCTGTTGAGATTTGGGATCAACAGCCGGGGCGTAAGTAGTCCGCGGCTTTTTAGCCGCCTTACGGTGTACGGTCCCTGGGTTGACGGAACCGTACCCGCGCTCATCTTGAGCGCTGGACTTAGACTGCTGTCTAAGTCCCTCCATGACGGAGTGGAGTTGCCGCTTAGCGACTAAGTGGGCAAACTCAATTCGAAGATCTCGCTGGTCCAAGACATAGGACAGCAGGCGATCTTCCCGGAGTTCTTTCAACTCCTGAACTGTAAAGTTCTTTAGAGAAACCCATCTCCAGAACAGGTCTTCTGCCTGGGTCTGGGTTGTGGTGTTCTCGGGCTGTACCCAAGGGTACCCCCACACGGGGAAGAGCCCACCACGGTCTTCGGATTTCTTCCGAAGACTAGTGAATTCCTTAAGAGGAATTCGGTGTGGTGCAAGAAGCACACACCTAGCGGCCTCAATGTCATTGACAAAGAGTGGTTCGACTTGAACCAAGGCACGCTCATAGGCGCCACGCGAAGTGCGCCCATGGTTTAGACCACGAGGGGCCTTGAGGTGCTCCAGGAACATTGGAGACCCAGACCCCGCATCCGGTGGGTAGTATCCGCGAGGATACACCGGCGTGGGAGGCACAGGAGTGCCTTGCAGTTGAGCAGCATGATAGCGCTCCTGCTGCTCATCGAGATCATTAGAGATCTCTCGGGGCTCAGAGACAGCCCCCTCCTCTTCCTCCTCGTCTGAGGAGTCGAAAAGGGATTTAAATCCCTTAGCGATTGAAGGCTCTGACGTAGGAGAGCCAGGGGCTGCGCGCTTCTTAGCAGCAGCAGCGCCCTCACCGGCCCGTTTTGGAGAAGCTGCTTTCGCAGCTTGGGCTCGAGCCTTACCTTCGGTCAAGGTAAGGTTCTTGGCAGGCGAGCTCGTCGAAGCTGCCTTTGCCTCCGATGATTCGCTATCATCAACAGGAGCGTCCTGCGAAGGAGCGTCCTGTGCAGGAGTGTCCTGTGAAGGAGCATCCTGAGAAGAAGATGGATCCTTAGCGGATCCAGGAGAGTCCCCGTCGGACTCTGATCCCGTGATAATCGGAATATGAAATTCCGGGGACTCTGACCCAGGACTGTGGTCCCGATAGGCGAACCGAGGGTTCGGCCTATCGTCGGGTGACAGGGAGCGCGAGCGACTGCGTCGCGAACTCCCTTCTTGGCTGGCAGCAGCAGCCGTACGCTTGCTGCCTGCCTCGGAAGCCGCCTTGCGGACTTCCTTGCGCGGAGCGGCCTTGTCTTTCGACTTGGCCTTAGCAGTCTTCGACCTCGCGGTCTTAGACTTAGAAGGCGCCGAAGCGCCGCGAGTGTTTGCCTTCTTAGGCATCTTGGGAGGCTGACGTGGAAGCCTCCAGGTGTCTGTGATGTAGCGAACATCAAGTTTGGCTCTTGGCTGAGTCTAAGGAGCCGTGGCCTACGGTACAAGACTGCGACGCACCAGAGCTCGGCTTAAAAAGCAGCTTAGGAGTGGTGGTCCACGGTACGGACTCGGCTGAAGACTTCTTAAAGGAAGAAACTGAGTTCAAGGACTCGGCTATGGCACCTTCAGAGGTACCGGAAGAAGATGCGACCAGGCGCAGGGACTAACGACCATCGGGAGAGCCGGGAACAGTCGCTTCGACTGGGCTGAAAGGTCGGCGAGATCTATAACGACTCTATTTCACTAGATATTTGTATAGGAACCAATTAGGAATCAGAAAAGGGGCTTAAGCCCCTAGTATTAAACAGAGCAGAATTTTCTAGGTCCAGAACACGTGTACACTCTTCCGGTAAGTCCCTGCACGGGCCGGATTATGTCTGCCGTCAGAACTCGAGAGGCATAGCTTGTAGAGTTCTGACTGGTAGCGCCAAGAGATTAGGTTGGCCCGGGGAAGGGCGTGTCTCGCCAAGCGCGAAGAACAAACCCCGCCGAGCTCGGCGGGTCGGTATACCGTACAGCCCGGGTACCGTTACTCTTTCAGCCGAGTAGCCTTTGCCTCGGCGACCCGTAAAAGCGCTAACGCGCCGTCGTCCATCCTTTGGTGGAGGGCACGGGATACCATATTATTGGCTGGCTTGGTTGGTTGGTACTCGGCGGAAGCGAGACACCAGCTGTCCCGGAAGGGCCGAACCGCTAGGGGACAACCCAGCGCAGGCCAACAAACGCCGACCTAACTCGGCGATTGTTGTGGTTGCGTTATATTAACCCACATCTGACGGATTTGTGCGTTCTGCAACACCACAACTGGTGCCGCGACCCGGGAACAGGGGTGCGCTTGGTTTTCGTCGGTACCAAGGTAACCAAGTTTCGAGCAAACTAGAAGACGGAGAAGAAGAAGAAGGAGGTAGGAGGAAGAAGAAGAAGGATTACTGGGGGAACGAGCACGCTACGTGAGAATAGCCCGGCGACGGCCAAAGGCTCTCCCCACGCGGGGATAAGCGCGGCGGGTTTTGCCGACTCGGCGGACTCGGCTACAGCGATGACCATGGACGCGACGGCGGACGGATCTCGCAGTGTCCAGTTTGCAGAGAAGGATGCCCCAAGTTATGCAAGAGATGAAGAGAAAAGTGGTGATGAGTATGAGTATGAAGAAAACGCCGAGCTCGGCTACGTGAAGAAGACAGCCAAGTTACTCGGCGAAGTGGGAGAATTATCGCTCCAAGTTGACCTGATGGGAGTTTCGAGCCCAGTGGAGCTCAACCTGGCCGCTAAGCTCGGTGAAGATGCGGACTATGACGTCCAAGGTGTCGCTCAGAGGGAACGTCCACCCGTTCTATCAAAAGCGACACGAAATGGGGATTTGCCGAGTGTAAGAAATGTGTTGAGAAAACTCGGCGAAGAGATGACAAGAAAAATTGCACGGACGAGGCTTAGTGTCTCGGCTTATCTATTTCAACCGAAGTGGCCGCTTTTTGAGGAAATGATGACCGAGGACAGCTGGGAATCAGCTAGGATTGAGCCAAGATTCGAAGTGATGTGGACTGGTTACGATGTGCCGAGTTTGGATCACTTGTTGTGGAGAAATACTAGTTGCTTATCTGTGGGAATGAAACAAGGAAACCACCTGCGATGGGTGCAAGTCGCAGATGTGGATTAAAGCTATTGCACTAAGAAGAACCCCACCAGCTCGGTGCAGACAGCAGGCTGAGCTGGGTAGGAATGCTACTGCGTCAAATTTCATGTGATTATATGTGAATTGTGAAATGGAGGGCGTTGTTTATACGCCAAAACTTAGGCTAGAACGTTGGTGACGCTGAGTCAAGAGGAGAAGTATTTGGCGAATTGATCGATTTTGAAGTCCTAGACGAGGTTGGTGTATCACCGGAAAGGTATTCCGTGGTTCAGTTGAGTTACGAAGGCTAATACGCGAAGATACCGACGGTGAACAAGGTGGTAGCCGAGTTACCAGAGCGGTACTAACACTAGCAGAACCAGTCAAATAACGTTCAGGAGTCGGCTACCTGCTTGACAACATAACAGCTAAGCGTAAGGGTTGCAGGTTCGCGCAAGTGGACACAGCAGTGCTACGCACCTAGATGTCAGCGACTCCACTTTCAAGTCTCGATGCTCAGCTTGGTAATTCCGACTTGTGGGATGTCTTGGTTGATCCCGCCGAGTTCGATGAGTCGAGTCGGAACCGAAGCGAGTCCGGCCGTTCATCACGTAACAGCCGGGCGTAAGGCTGGGTCAAAGGTTCGGCCCTGTACAAGCTGACCCAGTGCCAGTTGGCGCCTTGGTGCCGCCGGACACGGAGATCCGTTGCGTCAGTGTCGGCTACTCGGCTTTCGCAACCCGGCGCTGAGTTACGCTATACCGACTTGGGTGGTGTCTTGGTCGATCCCGCCGAGTTCGACGAGTCGAACCGGAGCCGAAGCTAGCCCGGTCCTTCATCCAGTAACGGCTTGGCGTAAAGCTGGGACTGGGGCAAGGCTTCTGCTCCGCGCAAGCAAACCCAGCAGTGCTACGTGCCTTGGTGCTGACAAGCATCGGCACTTGTCCTGGAGGTGTCAGCGACTCGGCTTTCACGACTCGGCGTTCACGACTCGGCGTTGAGCTTCGCCAGCCCAGTTGGGATGTGGCTTGAACGACGCTGTCGCGTTCAAGATACCATAACGTATGCCCTCAAACCCTGCGAGCAGCAGTTCTGGAAAGCTCGGCGTTCGTCGATAACAGCCAGCATTAGGGTAACCTGGTTCGAGCGCAAGTAGCCGAGCAAGATCAGCATGATCGGAGTTGTGTTGAGTCGTCCTGCCCAAGGCGAAGTCCATGGAGAAGTCGCCTGCGTAGTCATAACCGGCTTGTTGGTGGAGTCCACAGTGGTGTCATACGACGAACTCGACTGGCAGCGAACGCGTGCAATAAAACGGCCCAGACCTGGCGCCGGCTGCTTAGGAGGCCGGGCCAATGATCGGGAACACGGTCTCAGAACCATCGACCTCTCCAACCACCAACTCGGCAGACGTCTCATAACCATTGCTAGAGGCTGACCGTGGAGTTATGCAGCACTGCGAAGGAACGAGAGGCCATATTGACGCGAACGTAGACACGAAGTTTGCGAGGGAACCAACTGTCAATGCGATCGTGCGAGGGAGTCAGGAAACCTTGGGCGTCCAGAAACGAGGGAGAGCTGAGCGGGAAGAAGATTTGCAGTGATGGGTTTTGACACTCACCAGCTCGGCTCGTATCATAACCGGGGCAGTTGTGATGTAGCGAACATCAAGTTTGGCTCTTGGCTGAGTCTAAGGAGCCGTGGCCTACGGTACAAGACTGCGACGCACCAGAGCTCGGCTTAAAAAGCAGCTTAGGAGTGGTGGTCCACGGTACGGACTCGGCTGAAGACTTCTTAAAGGAAGAAACTGAGTTCAAGGACTCGGCTATGGCACCTTCAGAGGTACCGGAAGAAGATGCGACCAGGCGCAGGGACTAACGACCATCGGGAGAGCCGGGAACAGTCGCTTCGACTGGGCTGAAAGGTCGGCGAGATCTATAACGACTCTATTTCACTAGATATTTGTATAGGAACCAATTAGGAATCAGAAAAGGGGCTTAAGCCCCTAGTATTAAACAGAGCAGAATTTTCTAGGTCCAGAACACGTGTACACTCTTCCGGTAAGTCCCTGCACGGGCCGGATTATGTCTGCCGTCAGAACTCGAGAGGCATAGCTTGTAGAGTTCTGACTGGTAGCGCCAAGAGATTAGGTTGGCCCGGGGAAGGGCGTGTCTCGCCAAGCGCGAAGAACAAACCCCGCCGAGCTCGGCGGGTCGGTATACCGTACAGCCCGGGTACCGTTACTCTTTCAGCCGAGTAGCCTTTGCCTCGGCGACCCGTAAAAGCGCTAACGCGCCGTCGTCCATCCTTTGGTGGAGGGCACGGGATACCATATTATTGGCTGGCTTGGTTGGTTGGTACTCGGCGGAAGCGAGACACCAGCTGTCCCGGAAGGGCCGAACCGCTAGGGGACAACCCAGCGCAGGCCAACAAACGCCGACCTAACTCGGCGATTGTTGTGGTTGCGTTATATTAACCCACATCTGACGGATTTGTGCGTTCTGCAACACCACATGTCTTGGACGCGCGAAAAGGCTGAATGAAAGCCTTAAGCCACAACGGTGGCTCGTCGATGGGTATCGACAAAGGACAGGAAAGAGAGCGGAGCTCTCTTCCTAGCTCCTCATTGGTTGGGGGTGTTTCCAACCTAAGTGGGGGAGGATGTAACGGGGTTACATGAAAGGGATACCCCAGAAAGGGTACCGCCTTTAGAAGTAGATATACTTCTGTGAGTATTTGTTTTAATACTCTGATGGAGTGGTGTGGGCCACACTGTGGTGTGAGCCACACCACTGCCACGTAGGTTCGGTGGCTGAGGGCCAACCAATAACATTAAACCTACCTTTTATATGCATAATTACGATAAAGTATAGTTAATTAGTAATTTGTATTACAGGCCAAATGGACCTAATTAACTATAAATAAATCAGTCTAAAATCTACTCTAAACTGGCTATTAAGTCCCCTAAGACCAGGGACTAGTGAACTGCCGTTCACTTAGAGTTTGTATACTCTTAATAGCACGCTTCCTCTAAGCAAGGTGCTCGTGTGACCCCGTCACAATCGGCGCCCATCGTGTCGATCAATTTCTCGTGATATTGGATGGTCGTGCGCGGCGAAATATGTTGGTCTGCCCATCCATGCCACAAAATGAGTTTGCCTCCAGCCTCTCGGAATCCAGAGAGGTCAGGGCTCACGGCATCCAGCAGCGGGTGGTGCGGTCGGAGTAGATCAATTGTAGAGTTGGCAAAGACAAAGTCGTCCAGTGTGTAGTTCGCGCCGGGTGCATCTTTAAAGATGAGATAACGCAGTGCAGACAAAGCGATAGCCTCACTAGCCACACTACCGCCGTCGACGGATGGGATGCCGACGCCAACCCACGCATTCTCCGAGCCATACTGAAGTTCACCGACCGTCAGATGCTCGCCACTAGCCTCATCGATCGGCCCTGTGTAGAAATCATAAGCCACCTGAGCCTCGGCAGCAGTCAAACAAGTCGAGTTGTCGGAGTCGTCAGTACATTGAATACTCCTCGGATCAAACGTACAAGTACGCGGATCACTTAGAAGACCATCTTGTGACGGTGGATAAGATTATCACCTGCTTGAAGACCTGAAGCTTGGCTAGGCGCACGTACAAGATCTACGTGTGGTAGATCGATCGAAGCACCACGAGATAATGGGCGAAGCTCGCACGCATGATTAGCACACTGTGGCAGAGAGCCACGCAGGTACACGGATCCCTGGGCTGCTGGAGGCACAGCAGGTGAGGTCAAGAGATAGTTTAGCCTAGCTAAATTAGTCTCAGTTTGCAATTTGCATCCAACGATCAATACACGTTGACCGTTGGTGGGAGTCCCAGCTCCCAATTTCTGAGTGACACGTCACAAAGTATACTTTAGCTCTGTGTCAATGAAGACAAGGAGTGGGAAATCGATGGGTGGAGAATCGCGAGCTGGATCAAGAAACCATCAAGAGACAAGTCGGGAGCAACAGGTAGAACATGGCTATAGCATCCCGGTCACGTCATCTGTGATTGAGCCACCAAAAGTAACAAGTACATCGCACGCCTGTCTCGTGGAGTGGAAACGAAAAAGGCGCGAATACGAGGACACGATGACTGCCCGATGTGTGTCAACTGGTGAAGACCTTACAAAGGCCCTTGTTCCCGTGAAGAGTACTTTTGATAGGTACCTACTTGACACGTTATGCAAGTACGACTGGGGAACAACCGCTGATGAAGTGAGTGAAGAACGCATCATTACAGAGCTCGAAGCAATCATCAGCAATGTAAAGAACGGCACTATCGCTGACGTAGATGCCCTTTTTGCGTCGGAGCTGAAAATGAACCTCAGAGAGTCAGACGTGCAGGCACGAGTCGTGAAATACTTTCAGAGGTGTGAGGAAATCATTATGCAGCATGGTTTGCAGAAGACTTTCTCCACTGCAGAAGGTGTAAAAGAAAAATGCAAGTTGTTGAAGAAGCATTTACAGCCAAGCGCCCTCAGGGAGGAAATCGACCAGCACCAGCGCTTTCATAGCAAAGATAGTAAAAGCAGCGACATTGCGCTTTACAAGCTAGTGAAGGCCAAGGCGCTGGAGCAAGAAAAAGCCTATCGATCGACAACGGGTCGAAAGTCGCGTCCGCGACCCATACAACCTACAAACATCGATGATTCAAAAGGTAGTACGAAGTACAAGGACACTACTGACCAAGGTAAGCGTAGAAATCCGTTCAACAACAAGCGCCCCATATTTCAAGACGAAGAAACTGTGAAAAAGAAACTCGCTACGGAAGACGGTAATGCTGCGAGTCAACCCAGAACGGGCTGTTATCAGTGCGGCAAAGCTCACTGGTTGCGACAGTGTCCTGATATTAGTGAAGATGCTAAAGACGCCATTCTTGCTGCCAAAAGGAGCAAGAGAAAAGGAGATGCAAAAAAATTTCGCATGAAGCGAGTCGAGGCTACCATCATCGATGTTCCAACCCGATTACAGCAAAAGGCAGTGATTAATGGGGCTCTGGAGATACCCTACTGCGCAGATACTGGATCGGATTGGAATGTTATCTCGCGTAAGCAAGTCGACAGATTGCATGAGATACAGCCGACTCTTGAGGTTATTAAACTCCCTAAGCCAATCAAGTCGACGACAGTGGGAGGAGCGCTTGTAACTGCTACACATGCAGTTGACGTGCAGTTGACATTGCATACAGCAGCAGGACCAGTTCGTTGCCAGAATACGAAGCGTTGTCTTGTCATTGATGACGAAGACGAGTTTATTGTTGGACGCATACTATTGGCCGAACTTGGTATTGATGTGGATCGCCAACTGGAACACCTTGCAGCTCGAAATGTCGATGATCATGAAGATGAAATTGATGAGTTAACTGGTATTCCCGACAGAGGTGTGACAGTGGATGAAAAGGTGAAAGATCTTCTTAGCGGACTAGTAGAAGATGCGGTGAGTCGGCAAGCGATTGACTTGGCTACGGCGAGTGGGTTATTGACTACACTATGCCAATTCACTGGTTGGCGCTTAGCACTCGGTGATGACCCGCCTGCAAACGTCCCACCATTAAAATTACGATTGAAAGTTGGTGCACAACCATACAAATGCAAAGTTCGTCAGTACAGTCCAGAGAAATCCGCTTTTCTCGAGGAGTTCAACAATGAACTTGTGCGTCTAGGCTGGGTATACCAAAATCGTGAAAGCCGTTGGGCGTGCCCTGCTCTCCCGGTTAGGAAACCGAAGACAAACGAATTTCGACAAACGAACGACTATAGGCCCGTTAACAACATGACAGAGCCCATCGTCGGAGTCATGCCTAGCTTACAGGTTGTTTTGGAGAAATGCAAAGGCATGAAGTTCTATGCCATTTTCGACTTCATAAAGGGGTTCTGGCAACTGCCCCTTCATCAAGACAGCCAAGAAATACTGTCATACATGACAGATAAGGGTGTTTTTACACCAACCCGAGTTCCACAAGGCAGCACAGACGCTGCCCTGCATTTTCAGTCCACGGTTGAAGAAGTGCTGCGAGACATGCTACACCAGAGCGTGTTAGTGTGGATAGACGATCTACTAGTGTATGCAGACACGGTAGAAGGTCTCGTCGCTGCAATCGATGGTGTGTTGCAACGACTGGACAAACATGGATTAAAGTTGAGTCCCAAGAAATGCCAACTATTCGTCACAGAAGTGAAATGGTGCGGTCGCATCATTAGTGCGAACGGTATTGGCCATGATCCGGAGAGGATCGAAGGATTGCGTAGTATGCCTCCCCCATCCACTGCCGCGGAGTTACAACAGTTACTATGTGCTAGTAACTGGATGAGAGAGGGACTTGTCGATTATGCAAGGGTTGTTAAACCAATGCAGGAATGTCTCGACAAAGCATTACAAGGGACTAAACGCAGCAAACGCGCTGCGGCTGGGGTGCAAATCGTGTTGAGCGATGTTGAAATGGAAAGCTTCCAAAACCTCAAGGACCTATTAGCGCACTCTGCAACTCTAACTTACCCAGACACAAACAAGCAGTTGTGTCTACTCACGGACGCTTCCGACAATGGATGGGGATTGGTTATTACTCAAGTAGCGGATTGGAGCTCGACCACCCCCATCCATGAACAACAACACGAACTTCTCGTATGCATGGGAGGGAGCTTTACTGGCTCGGCTCTCAACTGGAGCATTATTGACAAGGAATGCTACCCAATTGTACACGCTTGTGAAAAGCTGGAGTACCTACTCTTGCGACCACAAGGCATGAAGATATACTGTGATCATCGCAATATCATCTTTATGTTTGCACCTAGCAAAGTGATGAAAAAGCATGTCCGAGGCCGCCTACTGCGGTGGTCGACAAAACTGCTTGAGTACCGATATGAAATCGAGCATATCGAGGGGGCACAAAATGTTTGGGCAGACCTCATCTCCAGATGGGGTGGGAAAGTTCACCAAGTTGCAAGAATGCATTCTGCGAAGCGGTTCACTAGCTCCAAGCGGAAAAAGAACAAATCTAACGTGACACTTGCCGAACACCAACCACGAAGCGTTGTGAATTCGTCGCCTCGGCCACTGGACGACAGTGGGTTTATTTGGCCCACTCTCGATGAAATATCAATTGAACAAAGCAAGCATGCAGTTCCTGCATCAGCAGTCAAAAACAGCAATGACGTGTGGCTTCTGAACAACCGAATTTGGATCCCTCAACAAGCAACCGAGCTGATACTACGACTCATGGTGATCTCACATTGTGGAGCAAATGGACACCGAGGAATTCATGTCATGGAGTCTCACTTGCGGAAATTCTTTGCAATTAGTGGTTTGGTTAACAGGATCAGGACGTTTTGTCAGAAGTGCTTGCTTTGTCTTCATGTTAAAGGTGGAGCTATCATTCCTAGGCCGTTCAGTCCAACATACCACACACATGAACGAAACCAGGCGTTGCACTGGGACTACCTTTCACTAGGAGATTCTTTTGGCAGCGCACGTTATGTATTGGTACTCAAGGATGAGGCGACACACTTCGTTGATCTCGTGGCATGTGATAGACCAACAGCAGAGGTGGCAGTTGCGGCAATTCTAGATTGGTATAGCCG
The DNA here is from genome assembly GCA_008079305.1 of Phytophthora palmivora. Taxonomy (NCBI): domain Eukaryota; phylum Oomycota; class Peronosporomycetes; order Peronosporales; family Peronosporaceae; genus Phytophthora; species Phytophthora palmivora. The sequence goes on from VOQZ01001793.1 coordinate 19,118, forward strand.
CTTTGGCATTGCACCTGTGTGGATTAGTGACTCTGGATCGCATTTCAAAAACCAGGTTGTGGCAGAATTGAATAAGCGCCTCAAGGCTCGACAGGAATTCATTCTGGCTTACTCGCCCTGGAAAAATGGAACTATCGAGAGGGTCAATCGAGATATCACGCAAGTTCTTAAGGCATTGACTTTGGAATTTAGAGTTAGTCTACACGACTGGCCCTACCTACTTCCACTCGTGCAGTCTAGCATAAATCATTCACCTGTCCAGTCACTAGCCAACCATGCACCGATTGAGCTCTTCACAGGGCTGCCATGCCCAAGTTCACTGGACAGCGTTCTTTTTCCGGGGAGGAAAGAGGGTTTGGCCACGCTACCTAAAGAACGATGTGATATCGAACAGCGCCTGGAACGCTTACGAAAAAGCATAAAAGACATGCACAAGGATGTTGAAGTTCAGCGATCCAAACACCAACGACGCTACCACAACAGATACCACTACGAGCGACCCGTCGACTTCTCAGTAGGCGACTACGTGCTGCGATCGAGAGTTGACGAGAAGCTCCACAGCAACAAGTTGCTCGTCACGTGGGTGGGACCATACCGTGTCACGGGTTCGTCTGAGTACTATTTCACGGTGGAACACCTCGTGACGGGAAAGGCACTTAACGTGCACCCGTCACGGCTAAAAATGTACGCAGATGACTCACTGCAAGTCACTGCTGAGTTGTTGGAGCACGTGTCTTCCCAAGGCACGCTACTCACAGTTGACGAGTTAATTGGGCACAGATATAACGCAGACATGAAGTCATACGAAATCCAAGTCAAGTGGAAAGGTCTCGAAGAAATTGAAGCATCATGGGAGCCATTAAGCAATATGACGGAGGATGTACCACAACTTCTCAACCAGTACGTGGAAAAAGTTGCGGATGAGCGTCTCAGGTCTGCAGCGCTGCGGCGGATGCAACGAAAGAAGTCGCGGCGCTAGATCAACCTTCTATGAGAGGATTTGGTCTTACCTGTTCAAACCGATCAATCGGGTTTTGAAGGTTTCAATATTTGATGGCGACTGAAGATGTAAGCGATGCATGGTGACCCGGAATATTGTTTACCAAAGCGGTTGCAATAGTTCCATGTAGTAAGATTTACTACGGGTACCTGAAAGATGAACTCTTGAGAATGCAATAATATTGGATTATGATTGGTGGAAATTTGGTATTCCGCGATTTTATTGGCTTGGAGTGATTTGATAAATTGAATCAAGGTGCTTACAACTTCAACATGTAACACTTCAACATCGTGTGAAAGAGACGCTACATTTCGGTGGTCGCAAGAGTTTTGGCGAAGGGGCAAATCCCTGATAAAAGCGCTAGACCAAGCTTGGAGGGCAATGTGACGGTGGATAAGATTATCACCTGCTTGAAGACCTGAAGCTTGGCTAGGCGCACGTACAAGATCTACGTGTGGTAGATCGATCGAAGCACCACGAGATAATGGGCGAAGCTCGCACGCATGATTAGCACACTGTGGCAGAGAGCCACGCAGGTACACGGATCCCTGGGCTGCTGGAGGCACAGCAGGTGAGGTCAAGAGATAGTTTAGCCTAGCTAAATTAGTCTCAGTTTGCAATTTGCATCCAACGATCAATACACGTTGACCGTTGGTGGGAGTCCCAGCTCCCAATTTCTGAGTGACACGTCACACATCTTCAACACCATCCAATGCATCGCATGCCGCAATCACAACATCATACAGGGTCGGAATGCGTGAAGGATTGAAGATTGGTTCATCTTTGGCGTCCAGATTGCTGTGGGCAACCCACCCATGGTGAAAACTGTTCTGGAACTGAAAGAGAAATGCCGGAGCACCAGCGACGATCCCATTAAAGTCTTCCGGGTAACGTAGAGCTGACATGACAGCTTCACGACCACCATCGGAACAACCGTTGAAGTACGCGTAAGCTTGTGCTTGTCCGTAGTACTGCTTGATAAGTGTCTTCGCAATTTCCGCAGTATTGTGGACGGCCAAGTAAGCGAAGTCGACAAAAGCATCTTTGTTCAGCGCGAAAGTACCATCGGTACCTCCGTCCATATCCGTCGTAGCAACAGCAAAGTGACCGTTTTCATATTGATCAGAGCCTTCAGTAGCAACTACAGACAAAGTGACCTGGTCGGCACCACACAAACCACCGCAACCAGCTTGCAGGTAACGCTGCGTCCAGGTGGAAACAGGTAGACGCATCATCCACTTGGCCTGCGGTGGTAGATAACCTTCCACGTAGCAGTACGAGACGCCATCCACCTCGGTCACCTCCACCTCCGTTATGTTGGTGCCGCTCCCACCGATGGATGTGAGATCCATTGAGGCTAAGTCAGAGCACGAGATGACAGGTTCAACAACTGCGAGGCTCTCACCACTGTCGACAGGAGCAGTAGCAGTGGTTGAGGTGATTGAGTTGGTTGACGTAGTAGACGAGGTCGTGGAGATTTGCGATGAAGTTTGGGTAGTCGAACTGCCAGAGGCAGTGTTAGCACATTCGTCAGCGAAAACGGAGCACTGAGTGAGGAACGCTGCCACGATGAGCGGCACGTAGTAGATCTTCATCTTCGCTGAAATGTCAATGTGACAGGATCAAGGCAACTTGAGGAATGAAAGCACCCGAAAGCTGGTTATTCAGCAGGTTGATCAATACTAGTTACTGTCATTGTGTCGATGTCCTCATCGAATATATTCGCGGTCCGTTTTGCTTCAATCTGCATAGCTTCAGCTTTGCATTTCGTGAGGGGTACCCCAGATAGGGTACCGCCTCTAGAAGTAGATATACTTCTGAGAGTATTCGTTTTGTGAATATTTGTATTCACTTGACTGCACTATGCATCCCAAGTGGGGGTATGAAAATTAGGATGGAGTATATCCTTATCGAGGGGACTAGGCTTCATTATGATATTCTAATGTGGAGGTATAAAAATTTGGAGGAATTGTCGGAATCGATATTTTTTATGTTTCGGGACAACAACAGCAAAATGGCTCGGGTTTTGTCCCAGAATGTTGCAACATTCCGGGACAAAACCCGTCAATTCCTCCGAATTTTCGTACCCCCCCCCCCATTTGGGATGCATAGTGCAGTCAAGTGAATTCAAATATTCTCTGGATTTTTTTAATCCAGTCCAGAGTTTCTACAGAGAGGTCATTCTACCCAAAATAACTTTGGAATATTATTTACCGGATACCCAAAATAAAATCTCAATACAGTTGCTATGTATAGAACTTGTCAAAAAACAAAGACTGATACATTTAATATGTTTTTTGAAATTTCTTGACAAGTGGGGGTTATTCTTCTGTTTTCTTATATATGCAATATATCAAAATATTCTAAGTGATAGGTATAATACATCATTGATACCATCGAACCTGCAGTTTTAGATAGCCGCTGGATATTTAAAAGGTCCCAGTGAATGTTACTTGTGGCGGCTACCTGCACATCAAAACCCAAATCACCCAGGAATGTTGTCTGAACCGCACGGGTTTAAACAGATATTGTGACAATCCCGCGAAAAAACCACAGCTTATAGACCCTTATGTGATTAAGTGGTTGCATGATTCAAATGTGCAGCACGCATTATATGCTGCATGCTATGCAGTGGTTGCACTGGCACAGACACACGCCATGGAAAGAAAGGATGCACGACACAGGCAATGAACTGGATAGCACAATGTATAGCTATTTGGTAACTCAATTTTAGAGAAATGTAAAGATCATCATGCCTCAGCGTTCGTTCACTGTGGTTGTGAAACAAGTCCCCTTAGTTCCTGCTTTCGCTCTCACCAGTGAAAACCGCCAGGGCCTAACAGTGATAAAGATTATTCTTGGTCCATTGCGGCATTCAACACGGCATTCTCCTCAACGTTCGTCATTTTACGTTGCTGTCACTCGAGTGAAAACACTGTCTCAGCTGTATCTTATGGAGCCGTTATCGCTAAGTTTTCTTAAGTATTTCACTCCGCTGCAAGATGCAATGCAGGAGAATTCGCGCCTAGAAGCTTTAGAATCCGGCAGCGATTACTTATGTGTTCTCAATCCGCTAATCTTTTTCAATCGCATTTTGCAGCGAAAACATGTTTTGTGAATATCATTTCTCCTGGTCATTCGAGTGTGACCGCGGTCAGTATAGGTAATGTGACCGATTAAAAATAGCAAATTTTAGAAATGGCTAAGAATACGAATTTGGCAAAGTTTTAGAAATGGACTGGAATTACATTTGCACAGTCATGTCGGCACCGCCATCTCGCGCTGGAACAAACGGTGCGAATGCGTCTCGAAGCTACTACGAAGTATCACCTAACACGATGTGTATGATGTTGTTATCCAGGAGTGCAACTTAACCGAATATCAAGTGCTGCTTCATTGCTAGCGGAGCATAATGAACGTGCCGTTCAACTAGCCTTACTTGAGAAAGAAGCTCTACTCCGTGTCCATACAACAAGAAACTCTCAACGACCACGTGCAACTCAGCTCCTCTATTCTCCAAAAGCTCTCGAGTTCATTGAGTGGATGAAAAGTGTAGGGTATACCGATGAGTTGGTCAACGAATCAAAAATGATTCTATTCCTCACTACGATTCAAAATCGACCTGTGCGAAAACGAGGACGAAAACGTAAAAGCGACACCGGTAGTTTAACCTCTCGCTTTAGTGGTGGAGATACTACAATTAGCTCTGATGAATCTGTGATCGGTCACTCTACTTTGGCTGCATACGTAAATGCGATAATGGATTTGTGGAGACTGCAGCATAGTTTGGGATCGAATACCCGACTACCTATCCGCCCAAATTCAGTTAAAGAGATTCTAAAACAGAAGAAGGTTGCAACTGTACAACAAGAGGTAGACACTTTTCAAGATGCGGGTGAAAAAACGATGGTAGATGTCACTTTTAGTGACACTACCGTACGGAAAATTGTAGATGAGATGTTTAATAGCGGAACAGAAGAAGGACTTCGCCATCGTGCTGACGTCTTACTCTCGCTTGGTTTGTCGTCGCGTGGAGACAACATAAGGAGACTATGCTTACCTCACATAGGACTAATCACTTACGAAAACGAAGGTGTATGCGGTGCAAGTTTGCTTCGTACAGTCTGGAAAAAGTCAAAGAAAAATCAATATGGAAATGTCGAGGAGACAGCATTGATGAGGCACAAACTCGTGGAACGTTGTCCTTTTAGTGCATTAGCCCTATACTTTTTCATCGGTGGCACGTAGGCGATGAACCATGGCCAGACTTCAGCGAGCGTAAACTGTGGTACTCCATCTTTGTACTCAAGGGGTCTGGGCCAACTATCCAATCCACTTATCCACAACAATACTCGGCTTTAAAAGAAGTATTCGATTTACTAGGAGTACAAAGTACGGTGAAGACACAGATTGGTCGTAAACAGGCAGCGACAGCGGAGTCTGGTGGTGCTTCGGCTGAGTCAGTTGACAAGCAAGGTCACTGGGCAACTAAAAGTCGTAATGGCGCATACGCAAATCATGTGATTCCATTTGACTGTGTTCGCGTTCTTGCTGGGTTTGGACCTGAACCAAATAGATATTACATATCTCGGGCTTTGCTGGACCCCCCACAGGCTTTGCAAAAGATGATTTTTCCGAATCTATCTCAATCAGAAAAATGCATGCTTTCTCAGGGTCGTGAAATTGCAGGAAAGAGCTTTATGGATCTACTAAGATATATGCGGGTCGTAATTCTTCAAGATGTAGTTATGTTGATGCAGATGCAGTACCATCATCCATTATTTCAGCACTCGATTTTTAAATCAGACATGTTTACAGCTTTCAGAGATGACCTCATACAGAGAGTTTCCACGACACCACAACCGGAGAATGTGCTTCTGCAACAAGCAATTCCAATTGTATCAGAGGATATTCGTGAACTTAGAACTTCAACTGCTCGATTATTTCAGCACATTAACACCTGCTTCGAGCGTCTTACCTCTGATATAAAGGGGAACACCAGATCACAACAGCTAGAACTACAATTGCGTTTTGGTGAGACATTAGTTGAAATGGGTACTAGGCTTCAGTCTGCGCGCGAACAAGAAGTAATCGATTCACCAATCTTTCATGGCTTTGATGGTGAGCCCATCCACACTCATCAGCGTCAAATATTAACAAGAAGTTCTAGCGAGAGTATTCAACAGAACTTTCCATTGCCACGTACTCTTTGTGGAGAATTTCGAATGTCACGACAAATTGACACTGTCACTTCAGCCTGGCAAGAATATAGTGTAGGAATTCCGCCGAACCCGTCTGTGAAAATGATGGAGAAGACATTCGGCACCCTGTGGAGAAAGAATAATACGGATACTCAGTTTTATTATCGTCGCAAACCGATATATGATGTCATAGAACTAGTTAAATCCGAAGAAGCTGGGATTGCTGAACACGAGATCGTTGAATATTTTGAGTTTCATCGGCAGCGTATGAAACTGAGGAAATTCTCACGAAAACTCAACGTCGCGCTCACTTCATACAAGATCCAAGACAACCAGATTAGCTTTCGTCAGTACTTCGATAAAATGTAAATTACTCGACACATCTTCAAGTTTATATGATTGGTCACCGTTGAAATGTAGCATACCATTTTGTAGGCGATTCACAAACCCTCTCATAGTACATGTCAATTTGTGCAAACTAATTGCCAATAGCCTGGTCATGCCAGTTTTTTTAAGGCTCCGAGCAAGTACGGGCTTCAGGTACCTTGGTACCTACACCACTAAGACAAAACAATTTTCTATATAGTCATGAAGAGCACTAAATAACAGACGATAGTTAAATGAGTACGAACCTGAATACATGAGCTACAATTTCCCTTGATCATCGCCCTGCTCAACTGCTTTCAAATGCTAATCCGTGCGCTTTTACTTCCTGTTTGATGTCTGTATGAAAGGAGTATAATTTAAATGAATTGCAGATAAAATGTTGTTGACGTACATACCAGATAAATAGTCCTTACTTCTAATGGTTCGTTGCACAGCAATGTTAAACGCCAGGTTTCTACGTACTGGCTCGTACTGACAGTACATACAAAACAAAACAATGGTACAGCACGGCATACGTCAGATTACGAGATGAGGTGAACGGTACTACTTCATTGATGGACTCGCTTAGCTTACCTCAACCATGTCTTCGCTCTTTGCAAAACGTGAATATGGTGACGTTGATTTGCCTAACACACCCGCATTTTGTCCACTGATGTGCGTACTAATTTCATATTTGTTATCTCTCTTTCGAGAAAGTTATTTTAGATAACTTTATGACTACTTTGTGACCAGTCTCGCACCAACTTGCTTTTTGTATGCACCGGTCATGACCGAAAAAATGATATTTAGTATCTTGTTGCTGAGAATTTTAAGATGTAGGTGTTACTCTCGATGATTTTGATGCACCTCGAATTGTCACAAGCATTTCATATATTTCATAACGCCTAGTTGTATTCAATCCAGATCTTCCCCGTATAGCACGGTATTAGTTCACAAAACGAATACTCTCAGAAGTATATCTACTTCTAGAGGCTGTACCCTATCTGGGGTATAACCCCGTTACATCCAGAGTCGCCTGCAGCGGATACGAACAAAACAGTGAACTGTAACTTAGTCACGTAGGGGTAGCACAGATTGCAAAGTGGAACCCTGAAGTGTCGTTACTAAGTCCACCACTATAGCGTGGTTCATTAGCATTTAGGCAAAACAAAAATATTTCGGTAGATCCGTTCGATTCGATAAAAGACTCAAAATAAGCTCATTCTAATCTCCAGTTCTCATGTTTGCTACCAAATTGCTTGATAATTGCCTCCAAATAATAAAAACCATTTGCTTTGTAAGCAATTCGAAATATGCCGTTGTCCTTGATGAGCGCTCGCGTAAAATTGCTCTCCCCAAACTCAGGAAGCCTAGACCTCTGGTCTGGGAGGCGCATTGAATGGATGCTTTTGAAGGTAAGCATCGTACGCCGCCATGAAATGAGAAATAGCCTCGTCACCGACGCCTTGTTTCTCCATGTAGGTAATCGCTTCGTTATAATTGGTCCGCCCCTGTCTCCACGACTCGAAAATGTAGTTCAGATATGCTGGTTTGGTCCTCATGTCCTCGAACTGCTGTGGTAACTTGTGAGCGAGTTTATCGAAGAAGTTGTACTCAAAAAGATTAGCACGTTCTTCATCTTGTGTGCCAGTCTTATCAATCGACCGGAGATGCCGCATTCCAGCATCGGCATCCGCTGACTGGCAATTGCTAGTAGCAAAGAGAAAAGCCATTGTCGTGAGTAGGACGTAATCGAGACGCATTCTTAGCGAGGATTTGATGAGACTTGTGACCGAGACGGCAAAACGCGAACTGAGTAGAACAACTATACCTAATAGTAGTAAAATTTGCAGCTACAGATATTGTCCATACAAAATTCGCTGCACCCCTTCCGTTCAATTCCTAATCCTTTCAGAAACACAAAGTTGACATTATTACTGTCGACGTTTTCGGTGACCTGCAGATGATCCAGAGATGGGGATTGGAGGATAGTTTTGTAGTAATCACTTTGTAATTCTTCAACGGCAAGGTAGGCATTATTGTTTATTAAATAGCCCATTGCTTTCGGACAACATTCATGCGTGGTTTGTTGCGAACATGCTGCACTTTTCCGCTGTTCCATGTAACATGTACAGGTCGTTTAACTCACAGTCAAATAGCCACAATGTCATATTTACAAGCTCAACACGTGACGCCTTTCTTACAAGGCCATTGTTTACACAGCAATTAGCAGAACGCCCAAAGAAGCAATAAAAGAGGAAGCAAGGCTTCAAAATACTTAGCAATACCTGTCCGAAACGGTTAGTGAATGGATCTAAGGAAATTGTTTCCTCGTTGGTTAACTTCCCTTGAATGGCAGCGCTGCTAGACTTCTATACTTCGTTGACATAACCGTTGTTGAGTTGCACATACAGGAATGTGGAGCATTGAGCAAGACATTTTTTATTTGGTCTGGGTGCAATTCCTATCGCAAAAGAAAAGCTGTATAGCATAAGATTTAACTGAGATTTCGTAGTGTACCGTTAATTCGCTTTCCGGGCCTGTACGTATTCATCATCCGACGATGTTGCCTTCCGTTTACGGCTCCATCGTTGGTGCGAACACGTTAAAGAAGTCCACACCAAGCCAGTAAGCCGTTAGATTCGAGTATAGCGCCTCCCCCTCTTGCCAGCTTGCTGCATCGTCCACATCACCTGAACCAGTGTACTTCGCAACTGACGGGTACGGATACGCTGGACGCGTGCGGTTCACCGTGCTAGAAGAACCAGACGTCGAACTGCTTTCCGTCGCAGTGATAATTTCGTGTGGAGCAATACCAGCTTCGATCCAGTTTAGCATCGGAGTCAACAAATCGAACGACGCCATCCCCTCACCACTTCCGCAGTGCCACACCCCTGGAAAGAGGTACATGCGGTTGAAATCTTCAACAGCATCGGCGCCCATCGTGTCGATCAATTTCTCGTGATATTGGATGGTCGTGCGCGGCGAAATATGTTGGTCTGCCCATCCATGCCACAAAATGAGTTTGCCTCCAGCCTCTCGGAATCCAGAGAGGTCAGGGCTCACGGCATCCAGCAGCGGGTGGTGCGGTCGGAGTAGATCAATTGTAGAGTTGGCAAAGACAAAGTCGTCCAGTGTGTAGTTCGCGCCGGGTGCATCTTTAAAGATGAGATAACGCAGTGCAGACAAAGCGATAGCCTCACTAGCCACACTACCGCCGTCGACGGATGGGATGCCGACGCCAACCCACGCATTCTCCGAGCCATACTGAAGTTCACCGACCGTCAGGTGCTCGCCACTAGCCTCATCGATCGGCCCTGTGTAGAAATCATAAGCCACCTGAGCCTCGGCAGCAGTCAAACAAGTCGAGTTGTCGGAGTCGCCAGTACATTGAATACTCCTCGGATCAAACGTACAAGTACGCGGATCACTTAGAAGACCATCTTCAACACCATCCAATGCATCGCATGCCGCAATCACAGCATCATACAGGATCGGAATGCGTGAAGGATTGAAGATTGGTTCATCTTTGGCGTCCAGATTGCTGTGGGCAACCCACCCATGGTGAAAACTGTTCTGGAACTGAAAGAGAAATGCCGGAGCACCAGCGACGATCCCATTAAAGTCTTCCGGGTAACGTAGAGCTGACATGACAGCTTCACGACCACCATCGGAACAACCGTTGAAGTACGCGTAAGCTTGTGCTTGTCCGTAGTACTGCTTGATAAGTGTCTTCGCAATTTCCGCAGTATTGTGGACGGCCAAGTAAGCGAAGTCGACAAAAGCATCTTTGTTCAGCGCGAAAGTACCATCGGTACCTCCGTCCATATCCGTCGTAGCAACAGCAAAGTGACCGTTTTCATATTGATCAGAGCCTTCAGTAGCAACTACAGACAAAGTGACCTGGTCGGCACCACACAAACCACCGCAACCAGCTTGCAGGTAACGCTGCGTCCAGGTGGAAACAGGTAGACGCATCATCCACTTGGCCTGCGGTGGTAGATAACCTTCCACGTAGCAGTACGAGACGCCATCCACCTCGGTCACCTCCACCTCCGTTATGTTGGTGCCGCTCCCACCGATGGATGTGAGATCCATTGAGGCTAAGTCAGAGCACGAGATGACAGGTTCAACAACTGCGAGGCTCTCACCACTGTCGACAGAAGCAGTAGCAGTGGTTGAGGTGATTGAGTTGGTTGACGTAGTAGACGAGGTCGTGGAGATTTGCGATGAAGTTTGGGTAGTCGAACTGCCAGAGGCAGTGTTAGCACATTCGTCAGCGAAAACGGAGCACTGAGTGAGGAACGCTGCCACGATGAGCGGCACGTAGTAGATCTTCATCTTCGCTGAAATGTCAATGTGACAGGATCAAGGCAACTTGAGGAATGAAAGCACCCGAAAGCTGGTTATTCAGCAGGTTGATCAATACTAGTTACTGTCATTGTGTCGATGCCCTCATCGAATATATCCGCGGTCCGTTTTGCTTCAATCTGCATAGCTTCAACCTAGGCGGCTTTGCCACTAGCAAGAGTCATCCGTGAACAATAGCAGTACAATTTGATTGCCCCAGTGGGCAAGTGGTTGAACTTTGCTGGTGACTGGTTATGATCAGTAGGAATTATTAACTAAAGCAGCCCAGCAATGTCCACAAATGCACATGAGGTTTCGTTAACCAAATCGTTGCAAATCCGAGTTTCCAGGCAAACTCATGCACGGTCAAACCTAGCGAATTTAATTTTCGGGTCAAGATCGGTCCATGTTCATCATTATAACTCCTCGTGATGTTCAAGCACTTGAACTAACCTACGTCAACGCGTGACTCAAATGCTTCGTGATGATTCAATGGCAAGACATCTGACTCTCGTTGGCAATAAATCAAGTTGCTTCAACGCAATTAGCTCAGGAACGCTAGAATGGAAGTGGAGAAAGTAATTGCACCTTGGTAGTTGATGCGGATGCCATTCTCGAAGTAAGTTCAAAGTTCATCTCGTTGATGCACCCAGTGAATTGTGTTTTCTATGATTCTTGCATCGCTCAACATGAGGCTCAGGTGGTTCATTAACGAGAGTATGGAGGCTTTTCACTTTGAAACACTCAACGTTCTCCACCTACTCGAGACAACAATGTAATGATCTGACAAGCACTTTATCCAAACTGTCAAGTATGCATGAACCGCTCACAACTGTATAACTCTTTGGCAATGGACTGCAAATGGAAACAAACGCTACCACTAAGACGGGCTACCGAGAGTATCAGGATAACCTTCATCTCAGGACGCGCGTTGCTTACTCGTCGGCCGCCTTGGTAACCTCCAGGTCCTTGAACATGGCAATGGCCTCCTCAAGCGTCTTGGTGCCCGTCACCTTGTTATCGCGCGTGCGGATGTTCACCGAGCGAGTCTCCTTTCCTTAGCACCTACAACCAGGATGAAATTGTAGTGGGCCATTTGGCCCTCACGGATTTTCTTGTTCAGCGTCTTGCCCGTGTCATCGATATCCACGTCAAAGCCAGCGCGGAACATCGCGTCCTTAACCTCGTAACCGTAGTCCACGAAAGCAGCACCCACCGTAACCACGAGAACCTGGCGCGGCGACAGCCAGAACGGGAACTTGCCAGCGTAGTGCTCCACCAACACAGCAACAAATCGCTCGAGCGAACCGTAGATAGCGCGGTGGATAATCACGGGCCGCTTAAAGTTGTCCGCGTCGTCCGTGCGGTACTTCAGGTTAAAGCGGATGGGCAGCTGAAAATCGAGCTGCACGGTGGCGCACTGGTGTTGACGCTTCAGCGCATCCGTGATCATGATGTCGATCTTAGGACCGTAGAAAGCGCCATCACCAGGATTCACCACCCACTTGCCAGCGCCCACAAACTCGTCCAGAGCCTCGGCAAGCTGTCCCTCGGCACGCTCCCAAAGCTCCAAGTCGCCCATAGCCTTCTCTGGGCGCGTCGACAGCTCTAGGTTGAACTCGATGCCAAAGACGTCGTACACATACTTCATAAAGGTGAGGAAGTCAATCACTTCCTTCTTAATCTGGTCGTCGCGGCAGAAAATGTGGGCATCATCCTGCTGGAAACGACGCACACGCGTAAGTCCTGTCAGAGCACCGCTCAATTCGTTACGGTGTAGCACACCACAATCAGCGAGACGGATGGGCAGCTCACGGTACGAGCGCTGACGGAAGTCGAACATAAGTGACGCAGCCGGACAGTTCATGGGCTTGAGCGCGTACTCCTGACCTTCGACGTCGAACACGAACATATTCTCCTTGTAGTGTTTAGCGTGGCCCGAGATGTTCCACAGCTCCATGTTGAAAATGTTTGGCGTGATGATCTCCGTGTATCCGCGCTCTCGGTACTGGTCACGGATGAACTTGAGCAGCTTGAAGTAAATGGCCGAGCCGTGTGGGAGCCAGAAGCCGCTACCAGGACTCAGCGAGTGGAAGAAGAACAGCTCCTCGCTCACACCGAGACGACGGTGGTCACGCTTGGCGGCCTCAGCCTGGAAGTGCTTCCACTCCTTCATCTTGTTCTTGTCCGGGAACGAGATACCGTAGACACGCTGCAGCGTGTCGTTAGTGGTTTTGCCCAGCCAGTACGAGCTCGAGGAGCGCGTGACAGCGAGCGCCTTGATCTTGCCCGTGTGAGGCACGTGCGGGCCACGACACAAATCGATGAGCGGGCCGCAGCGATAGGCCGTGGTCTTGCCTCCGTCCGGGATCTTGGTCGAGATGATCTGCGTCTTGAAGACATTATCCGCAAACATCTCGAGCGCCTCTTCCTTTGTGAGCACGATGCGCTCGAACTTCTGCTTGTCCTTGACGACCTTCTGACAGGCCTTTTCAATGACACTCAGGTCGCTCTCCAGAACCGTCTCCGAGCCCATGTACGAGTCGTAGTAGAAGCCGCCTTCGACCGGGGGGCCAATGGTCAGGTGCGCGCCCTTGAGCGTCTCCAGACTCTCGCCCAGGATGTGGGCGCTCGAGTGCCAGAAGACCATGCGGCCTTCCTGGTCGTCGAACTTGAGCAGCTCCAGACGACAGTCGCCAATGAGCGGCCGGAACACGTCCCAGAGCTCGGCCGAGTCGGCCACAGCACCGCAGCACGCGTCGGCCTTGTCACTGGCCTCGTTGCCGTCCACGTCGGCAGCCGTGACGCTGAACGGGTCCTCGGGTTTGCCCCGGTACGTCACGCGGGCCACGACGACCTGGTCGGCCAGTCCCTGCGAGATGCCGAGCGCCACGTCCAGCGGCGTCGTCTGCCATGCCAGTCCCTCCTTCACGGCGCCGTCCGGCAGCGTGATCTTGATGGGCGTCTGCGCGGCGGCCAGCGCCTCCAGCTGCTTCTTCTGTTCGGCCATGATGCGGTCGTACACGGCCACACGCGCCGCGACGAACGGCGGGTTGGGCGTCAGCGTGAACGGGCCGCCGATCTTGGCCGTGCTGGCGTCGCCCGTGACCTTCGGGCCGCTCTCCTTCGTCAGGCGCGTCTGCACGCGCGCGGGCTCGCTCATCCTGCTGTCGCTTGTCTAGGGGGAAGACTGGAAATGGCTCGAGTGACTGGATCGCAGGGCTCAAGTACAGTCGTTGAAAGGAAATGCAACGAAGATTATGGTATTTAATTACAAAGTACATAGGTGACGCTATATTTATTCGTCATCGGATATCTAGTTTGAAAGTCATTGTTTTAGATTCAGAGCGGTAGCGCAAAAAAGCGAGAGTACCAGCAATCACGAGACGAATGAACACTACCACGAGAAGTTTCCAAGCAGAAATGCAGCAACGTCACTTTCATTCACTCTATCGTTCACTCGGTTCCCTTGTTCTATAGAGCCCAATACAGAGTGAGGATCAATCGGAATCTGCTGCTTGGGAGGGGAGGTGGACAGGTAGGTGCAAAATGTTGCAGCCACGCGAGCCGCCCGTCCGGTGTTTGTTGCGATTGTCCTTGTGCTGGAGAGGGGTCTGATTTTCAGGTCTACAGCGACGTGAGTGCGAGCTGAGACTGCAGCTCACGAACCTTGTCCTTCAGCTGGAGGTTCTCACTACGGACACCCGCGAGCTCGGAGTGCGCAGCACGCAGTTCGCCGTTGAGCTCTTCCTGCAGCGACTGGAACGACGCCAGCGTGTCGAACATCTTCTCGCGTCGGGCCTCCAGCTCGAGCACGCGCGCACGCAGCTGTTCCTTATCCATGGCCTCCGTGATGATCCGCGTGAAAATGTTGAAGATGTCCGATTCATCTGAGGGTAACGTAGTAAGGTTAGCATTCGCAGACACCTCTCATAACCATTAAGACAAGCTTACCGTTGGCGTAGTCGTTGTCGACGATGTTGACAAGGAAGTACGTGTCGTAGACGTGCTGGATAACTTCGCGAGAGCGGGAGCCCTCAGGATAGGCCGACGCCCACTGGGTCTGCCACAGTTCGAACGCCTCGTCCTTCCAGGCGGCGAACGAGTCCGAGTCCACAACAGTAGGCTGTACAATTTCGGTACCGGGGAAGACACCCCACGTGACGGCCGTGACACTGTGCAGTGGTGTGTTGCGGTGCTCGTCGCCCTGGCGGTTGAGGGCGTGGAACGATAGCTGCGGGTAGTCACGACGCATGACCTTCACGAGGTGGGCCATTTTCTCGGGAGCCACGAAAAACTCCACGTACGCCTTCTGGAATACTATACCATTGTCACCACCCCAGCCGACGGACGGATCACTTGAGGGAGCTCCATTCACGCGCGGCTGACTGTTGATGGTTAGAAAGCCGTTGGAGTTGAGCCATTGCAGGTTTTCGCGAATGGCGGCACTCTCGAGCGATAGAGACTGCTCGCACCACGGGAGCTGCTTCACGTGGCCGTCAATGAAACGGACAAACACGTTCCAGACATCTTCCTCGGACTGAGGAGTGCCCCACAGTTCAGCACGCTGGAGCTTCGGTCGTTTGAAGGCGAGGTAGTACTCCGACAGCTCGCCGTAGGCCGGACTCGTGCGGTCTCCCCACCGTCCATTGGGGAATTCGTCCCATGCAGCAGTACGAGCAATGTAGCTGGCCTGGCGGTTCGACCAGAAGATGGGACGTACTTGCTCACCCTCTACAGTGGAGCGGTGCAGCGTCGACTGCCACGGCAGATCGCGCTGGTTGCGCGCTGGCAGCAGCTGCAGACCTTCCAACACCTGCGTCACAGTCGCGGCGAGATTCATCGTGTAGAAATGCAGTGAGTTCACGCCAGCAGCCAGCAGCCGCTCACACGTCTCCACCGCAAGTTGCGTGCCGTAACGACGCACCGCCGCGTCGTCGTTCTTGATGGCATCGAGATCAGTCAGCACGTTTTCCGGCACTCGAGTCTTGCACCAGCTCGTGAACTTGCAGAAGGAGCTGTAGTTCTGGATCGGCAGGTAGCCAGGTAGGATGGGGATGGTGATACCTGCGTCCTTGCAGTCGGTGATCCACTGGATCATGTTGTCCACGTCAAAGAAGAACTGGGTGATGATGAAGTCAGCTCCTGCATCCTGTTTGGCTTTGAGTCGTTGCAGGTCCAAGGCGCGCGCCTCATTGGACGGCGGCAGATCCGGGTGGTTCCACGACTCTGTGTGCACCTCCGCGTAGCCCGCACAGGCGATGCAGAAGTAGTCTCCGTGCTCCTCTCGAATGAGCTTGATCAGGTCCACAGCGTTGCTAAGTCCGCCCTCCACAGGCGCCCAGCGCTCGGCCCCAATGGGCGGGTCTCCACGCAGCGCCAGGATGTTGCGGATGCCGGCCGCACGCGCGTTCTTGAGCACGCGCTTGAGCTCCTCCGTAGGCAAATGACACGTGAGATGCAGCAGCACGTCGAGCTGGAACTCGTTCTGGATGTGGGCGCCAATGCGCAGCCACAGAGCCTCGTCCTTAAAGGCGGAGCGCCACGTGAGCGTCACGAACGTCGGCTGCAGAGCCAGTCCCATTTCCTCCACGCGCGTCAGCAGGTTGAACACGCCCGCGTTCGTCTTGGCGGGGAAGAACTCGAACGACACGGTGGGGCGCGCAGAGGCGTCATCCTCGCGCGCCGCGTACGCGCTCCGGAGCGACTCGATGATCTTGCCCATTACCAGTTGGATGAATGGGTCTGTTGGTTCGTACTAGGTACGATGACTAGTATCTGATTGGCTGGCAGACGGCACTAAGTTCGGTTTTGTTAAGTTTGAGTTTCAAATCGAACTAACAATATCGAACTTAGTAAACATCTGTTTCATCTTTGATTGGCTAATTTAATCAGCCAATCAGAACGTTCGAATTGTTAGGTTCGATCTGGGATTCGAACTTAACAGAACCGAACTTAAGAAATAAGCGAGATGTATACTAGGGGTATACCAAGTGTAAACTCGAGATTAGATCTACAATCAAATCGCTATTCTGAATCAGACTTTCTGATACGCCAGATTTGTGCAGTCACTTTCAGAATAATGGGCGAAAAGCACACGGACGCTTCTCATGACCGTGGAGAGGAAGATAGCGAGACTAGCTGCCGACGCCGCCCATTCCCCGTGACTCTGCGCATGTGGGAGGCTCAGCAATGCGCCTCGAAGCGCTGCACAGGGCGCAAACTCTGTCGTCTGGGCTTCATCGAGCGCTTGCAGCCTGGCGCGTCCTTCCGAGGCCTCGTTCTCTCCTCTGCAGGCGACCAGATGGTGTCTCCAGCAGACAAAGACGTCGTACGAGGCTCCGGTGTCTCGGTGGTCGCCTGCAGCTGGGCTAAAGGGGTGGAATTCCCATCCAAAGACATCCACTCGGGTCTCCACCGACTGCTGCCGTCCCTCGTGGCTGCCAACTCAGAGAACTATGGACAGCCACACAGACTCTCGTGTGCTGAAGCTATTGCTGCTACGTTGTACATTGTGGGGCTCCAAGACGAAGCTGCGGAGGTGATGGACGAGTTCTCGTGGGGAGCGGAGTTCCTCCAGATGAATGCAGAGCGTCTGGACGCCTATGCGGCTTGTGAGGACAGTGCTCAAGTGGAGGAGGCACAGGTAGAGACGCTGTGAGTGCTGCTTCTGCTGGAAAGGACTAAGAGTTGTGTTGTTTTGGGTGTAGAATGCATTCTTGGCTGCTTGTCAGAAGGAACCTGACGAGCGCTTGAAACGGATGAATCTGCCAAGTCTGGAGAGTGATGAAGAGGAGGAAGAAGAGGAACTGGAACTTGATCGAGTTGGAACCAGTGACCCACGTGAACAGCTGGAGACTACGAAGGAGGCAACGGAAGAGCGGACCAAGGAGCAGCAGTTGTATAAAAGCAAGACGTACGGATACCAGACTGACGAGCCCGATTCTGACGAAGAGATAAGCAGCTTGACCAAGAACTTGCACGTGGCTGCGGACTCGATTAAGAAGACGCAAGAGCTGCGTGAACAGTTGAGAAACGCACGAGCTCTAGATGGAGAAAAGGAGACGTACGCGTACTCGTCTATGGAGGACGTTCATCGTCAGCAAGTGACGACTGTGTGCTTGGAAAAAACAGCGGTTGCTGTGTCAGGGGATGCAGTGCTGCAACTACCGGAGTCTGTTTTTCATCAGTGGGCGAAGGCTGCGGAGAAACTATCACGTAGTGGTGACTCCGAAGCCTAGAGAGAAAAGCTTAAGGCGGGAACATGTTGCCTGGTTGGATATTATCGTACTTCATTGGTTGCACACCTATTGACTGTGCGAACAGTATATTCACACAGTTCATAGGTTATTACAGCCTGATCTGTCAAGTTCCGGGATGTGATCGTGACTGAGACCAATTGCTTGTGGAAGATCTTAAATGTGCACGATTCTGTACACGAGGGATCATGAGCCATGAATCATGTCATGATTTTTATGCAATCGACCACATTCGAGTTTTCACCGTCCAAGACGCAGATCTCGTCAAACCATGAGGGAATTTCGAATCCCTCACCTGCGTGGTGAACCGACAGTTGAGACTGTGTTGACGAACATCCGTACGAGATGCAATCGGATGCCAGAGCTCCAAGCTTTTAGTCTTCATATCGTTGATCGACTGGAACAGTTGCACGATGAGGTGGCCAAACTCAATCCATCTGACCCCCCTCGATGCGCCTATGTTGATACTATCGAGTATCTTTTGGTACTCACGCGACGGAAAGCGTTATTAGTGCGACTGGCAAAGTGTAAGACGATTGCGTTGATGTTTAAGGAACTGCACCAGATTCTGGATGATGTTGAGAGTGGGCTAGATCGCAACGTGATAAAGACACTCCGTTTACGTTTATCGAGAAAGTATCGACGTCTGGCAAAGAAGTGGAAGATAAAATGGGCGAGTGACCGCGTGGAGCAGGAATCACTTGTGACACAATTCGCTGCGAATGCAACGGACCGGCAGCTAGTGAGGGAGATGAAAAGCGAAAAGATGGTGGAGAAAGTGTTGAGAGAACTCGAGCAGGCGGTAAATGGAGATGGTGGTGATGCATTGTTGGAGCTGACAAAGGTCACTTTTGACCGCGTGCTGAACTTCAGCAAGCAACAAATTCAATTCACTGACTGGTTCATCTCGGAAAATGATTTGCTACTCGACAATGTTCCTGCTAAGGTGGGTACTTTTGGGTCAGTAATAAGCGCACGATGGTTTCACGACGGTGAGTGCACCCGTGTCGTGGTAAAACAGATTTTCCCAGAGACATCAAACAATGCAGAGGAGGCGTTCTTTCGAGAACTTGAACGGTGGAATAATGTTGTCGATAACGAGCACGTTCTCAAGTTTTACGGTGGATCACACGTCAGCAAACCCCGACTGTTAGTGTGTGAATACGCTCCCAGAAACATTTCAGACTTTTTGAATGAGTATAACACGGAGTTGTTCTGGCCAATGTTTCTGCAAGCTGCGCGAGGGTTGAAAGCGCTACATACTCAGGGGATTGTTCATGGTAACTTGAAGTGTAGCAACATTAGAGTTGCAGACGACAAGACAGTGAAGCTGACAGACTTTGGGGTTGATTCCGTTCGTGCAAAGGCTATTGTTCCTAATAGCAATGTAGTGACTAAAATTACCGCTGAAGTTCGCTGGAAACCTAAAGAAATGCTGGAGAGCTCGAGCATAACAGACCAGCGTTTTGAATCTGACATTTATTCCCTTGGCATGTGTATGATCGAAGCGATGGAGAAAAGGTATCCATTTGGTTCGGCTACCAACGCAGAGGTGACAGATTTCGTGATGCATGGGGGAAAGCATCATCGCCCTAGGATGATATGGGAATCCCATTGGGATGCCTCATGGAATTTAATCGAATTGCTTTGTGACCCAGATTACACGAAGAGGCCCACTTTGGACGATGTTATTAAGATGATTCACAATCTTATTCAAAGTAAAACGGGAGAATGCGTGGAGGTATCAGTCGAAACTACTGAAACTACGGAGGTAACAGAAACTACTGAAGTCACAGAGGTAACAGTCGAAGTCACAGAGGAGATACCGGGAGAAACAACAGAGACAACAAAAACAACAGAGACTACAGAAACAACAGAGACTACAGAAACAACCGAAACAACTGAAACAACTGAAACAACTGAAACAACTGAAACAACAGAAACGACAGAAACAACAGAAACGACAGAAGTAACAGAAACAACAGAAGCAACAGAAACAACAGAGACGACAGAGACGACAGAGACGACAGAGACGACAGAAACAACAGAAACAACAGAGACAACAGAAACAACAGAGTATTGCGGTAGAGCAACGGGATCAGCTTGCGGTGCAGCGGTGGGAATTTATGAACGCATCACTAAAAAAGATATATTTTGTTCGAGTTGCACAGAACTATCAGATACTAGCGAGCAGTGGTGCCGGTATTGTGGATATGCGGTGAAGAATGCTGATGAGGTGTCTATGCGCAATCAACTAACAAGACATGTGAAAAAGTACAACAAAGCCGAAGCTTGGCGGAAAATTTACGAAACCGCCATAGATCTCCAAAGCCTTCATGATCAAGGCACTATTCATGCAAACGTAAAGCCAGCTAATTTATGCATTGGACGTGATGGAAAAGCGCATTTACTTGTCCTCAATCCGCGCAAGAGCGATAGCCCTTTTACCACTTCTGGCGAAGACAAACTACGATGGTTGGCTCCCGAGTGTTTACGTGGCGGACCGTCAACGCAAGCGTCTGACGTGTACGCACTTGGTATGTGTATCATCTACATCGTGAGTCAAGCACCACCCTGGGGTGCTGATACTTCGGATGCAAATGTCAAGTTACAAGTACGTGACAAACACGGAGTTGTCCCTCGACCAACAGGCTTTTCAAATGATGAGTGGGCTCTTGTAAAACGTATATGTGCATACGACTCAACAAACCGAATGAAGATAGATGAAGTGGTCCACCAACTATCCAAATTGATAGTAGTCGACGAACCTGATATCCCAATGTGGCTTCTGCCTCGAGATGCAGTTGTTTTGTCAGACAACTCGCCCTATTCAACCACTCCATTAGTGGCGCGCCATGTGGGAAAGTGGAAGGACGCTAAAGTTACCATTGAAAAGGTGAACGAGGCCTTTGACGATGCAAAGCGATGTGTTGAACGTGTGGCTAACCTGTGGTTTTCGCTAAAGCATCCTACGATCCTGCTGTTGTTTGGTGTTTGCGATGATGGCAAACATCCATTGTTTATTTCTGAATACGCAGAGCGAGGTGATCTGAGGGAATACCTTCGCACAACCCCTCCAGAAAACAAATCTACTACATGGAACTCTATTTGGCAGGTCCTTCTCGATGTGGCACTTGCTATTCATTATTTGCACAGCGTTGGTATCGTCCATGGCGACGTACGGCACCACAATATGCTCGTCGGACGAGATGGGCGTGGTAAGCTTTCCGGATTCCTTCAAAGTTCAAAGGTTGGACCTGAGTCACCAGAAGAAGAACCAGATGAATGGAGGCCATCTACCTGTTCTTGTGGGCGTCGCGTTGGATTTACGTCTGATGTGTATTGGCTGGGTGTATGCATCATTAGCGCCTTTTGCGTGCGATCTGCTAGTAGCACAAAATCGAGTCAGCGTATTTGTTGGAGTGAGGTCGAGGTTGACCCCTCAAACCCCACAGCAAGATGTGGTCAGTGCACCTTAAATCCACTTCCAGATCGCCCTGAGGGCTTTGGTGACGAACAATGGGGATTGGTATTGGATATGTGTTGCAGCGACCCACTTGGTCGTATTAAAATGCCTGATGTCGTAGATCGACTTGCTCGACTTGTTGCTGTCAATGTCGCTATCGAGAAACAACTAAAACAGAAACCTGACTTAAGCCTAGATCAATCTACATCCCAGAAAGTGCAAACTGCAATGCTGGAAGAAATCGTTAAATATGAAGAAGAGGGCGATGACGTGATTTCTGATGACGAATATGATGACTGCGATGACAGCTATAAGGACACAAAACCCTACGGACTTCTGCTTACTGCGAATGCCCCTAAAGCAATGATACAACGCGGACTTGATAAACTTGCGGAAGATGCTGCAAATGAAGTTTTTAAAGATCTTAAGGTATCCCTCGACAGCTGCCGCCTAACGCATAGTGATGACATCGTTCGCAAAAATGACGGTCAAGGAGTTTATCTTCCAAAACAAGAAAGCTATGTGGAGTGGCACATATTTCCTAATGAAGTTGTGGAGAGAAAATGGGACGATGAAATCGGGAATGGGTCTTTTGCGTCAGTCTGTCGAGGTATGTGGTTTGGAGCACCAGTAGCGCTAAAAAAGCTGAAAAGGTCGGACGATGGAGGCCAGGCACTTCGAGAGGAGGCTAACATTTGGTTCGGCTTGCGGCACCCTCACATTGTGAGTTTATTTGGCGCGTGCACAACAGGTAGTCCACTTTTTGTGTGTGAACTTGTTGACGGAAAAAGCCTGGACAATTGCAGCAATGCCAGTAAGGATGAACTGTGGGGATACTTGTTTGACGCTGCTGTTGGCTTGCAAGGGCTTCATTTGTACGGTGTTGTTCATGGAGATCTCAAGTGTGACAACATTTTGGTTACTGCTGACGGACGAGCGAAGCTAATTGACTTCGGACTTAGTTGTCTTCGAAGCTGGGGTGGCGAAAAACCTCGTGGCGCAATCCAGTGGAAAGCACCAGAATGGCTTGCAGGCGATGGACCTACGTTCGAGTCCGATATCTATGGTTTTGGCATGTGCATCGTGCAAGCTTTAACTGGATCTTCTCCTTGGGGATGGATACCAGATAAAGCCGTGAGCGTCCATGTAGCTAATGGTAGGCTGCCCAAGAGACCAAATTGCTTCAACGATGAGGAATGGAAGTTTGTTGAGCAAATGTGCCGTAAGGACCCAGCGACACGACCAACCGTTGATGATGTGGTTCACAAACTTGGCGAATTTGCTGATAAGGACCCGACCAAAAGGTGGTGATATGGTTCGTTTTGTTCTACACAGATGCCGACCTCCACAGTCTGCCTGGTTCAGTGTAGTCTTGAGCAAGAATGTCATGGTTAATGCTCAGTTGAAAGGATGACGTTTCAAATTGTAATTTTTGTCTGTACGGTACTGAAAGACGCCAAAGTACCAGCAAGCAGGAATCATGAAATGAATACCTGTATTCTAGTTTCCACTATATACGGACGCTCCAAGTGATACTGTAGGACACAATGAGCACGATGGTCTGCAAGAACCGCATGACCGTGATGATGACGAGGCAATCGGGAGTTGTAATAAAAGCCTGTTTGTTCGCTCCCCGCGGTAATACATGTATGTACGTACAAAAGGTATCGATGAATTTGTAAGGTCATTTACTTAATTAACTTGGCAGAAAGCCTCGATTGCAATTTGCGATCACAGCGATCGGTCGAAACGATCCTGAGGCTAGACCATGTTTCACTGCTTAGGCCCTAGGAGGTAGCAGAGTAAGTTAGGGTCCTGTTCAGCCTGTTCTGGATTTGAGATCCAAAGTTCATCCAACCTGGGAATAACTGATACATTTCAAAAGGTGGTGCCTAACAAAGTGTACGTGGCGATCCGGTCCTTTAAGCCCTCGATGAATGAATGCCTGAGACTCGGATGCCTGCACTAGCTGGTGTAGTACAGGTAGGTACCTCCAGATCAGGTGGTCAACTCGATCATTTCGATGCCCGTTTCTGCAAGGTACTTGTGACACTTGGCTACACAAGTTGACAACCTTCCCTTGAGAATCGACAATTCTGCAACGACCTTCATGCAGTCGTGCCTCAGACTAATGCAGCCTCATGGCAACTTGGTTGTCAACACCTTGCGAACTGCTCAAAATGCCTGGAAAAGTATCTTATTGAGCATCTTCGTGAGCTGATGAGTCCTCATGGCTGCAGATCTGATCACCTCGCCTCGTTTGCTGCGCCTATCCCAATGTTTGCATTGCACTACAAGTTGCAGTGACGACCAAGTCCTGCGTGGCAGACAAGACGGTGGGGTGTTGAGACCATGGACCTCCACGCATCTGAGCCCAACTCCGTCTTCACCGTCTGGAATACGTTTTCCAAGATGGTCTTGTGCGTGAACCAATCCCTGTAGCACCACACGGGAAAGCAGTGTAGCATGAAGACGCCCAGCTGGGCTTGACCCTGGTCTCCATCGACAGTCACAACGGAATTTACTCAGCACCTCGCAAGTCCCAGAACGCCATGAGCTGCGCTTCGAACGAAAACGTTGGTGACAAGCGCCGTTTACCATTGCGTGCCATTGAGCGCTTCGGTATCGCCGAACCCGATGTCTCGGTCAAGTGTTGCCATGCCATTGCCATCCGTGGTGACATGGACCAACTTTTGCGCTTCCTACCCACTGCAGTCATGCGCACATTTAACCGTCACCCGCGTCTGCGTGCGTTGGTTCTCAAGGATGAAGAGTTCATGGCGGAAATTCAACCACAGATCTCGCTCGACGATGTTGAGACCAAGAAACTTTTGCGTGTTCGTGAAATTTCGGATTCGACCGAAGACGTCGCGGCCTGGAAGAACTGGAACCAGTTCGTGCAGACGGAGACCCACATCCCATTCGATCGCTTCACGCAGTTCATGTTCTACCTCACTGTGTGGGTGAACAAGGCGGAGAACAAAGCTCGCTTCTTCCTCTTCTCGGACCACATCATGTCGGACGGTGACTCGGGTCAGATTTTCGTCAATGACACATTGGAAGACGTGGCTCTGCTGTCGATTGAGGCGGTTAAACCTGTGGCCGAGTTCCCGTTGCGTCCGTCGCTTTACGACATGTGGTTCACGAGTCCCTGGTGGCTCAAACCTGTGGCCAAAACTATGTTGGCATTGATAGGCGGCTCGGCTTTCGTCAACTTTATGAAAGTGTTCAAGCCCGTGTTGACCCCACGTGAGGACCAAAAGGACTTTGGCATCCCCTTTGAGCAGAACAGCACTACTTTGCTCAGTCAGGCTGGCAATCCGACCAACATGCGCGACACGTTGCGTAAATGCAAGGAAGAGGGTGTCACACTTGGTGGTGCGCTGATTCCGATGTTGGTCTTGGCTTTCTACCATGCCAGTAAGGTTGACCACAAACTCCGAGGAGTGAAGCAGACTGACGGTCCGTTCCGGTTCGTGGCGGATATCTGCTACAATATGCGTCAACGTGTGCCTGAGCCTGCTGAGGAGCGACAAGTGGGTCTGTACGTGACCAACACCCCACTCCAGTGGCTGGCAGCTGAGGGTGTCAATATGAAGACGGAGAAGTTCTGGGACTTGGCTCGCACCTCGAAGAAGCAAATGGCCGAACAGGGCGATAAGCTACTGGAGATGGCGATGCCGTGCTTCCTCATGGACCGTAAACTTATTAAGCCCAATGTCGGTGAGTTGCTTGGTGACTTTAAGATCCCTAGTTCATGCACCGGTGACGCGACGATCTCGAACCTCGGTCGCTACATCTACAAGAAGAAACACATCTTAGCTTCAAACGGTGTGCTCGAGGTCGAGGACATGTTTGCTTTCTGCGCCATCCCGTTCGTGGCCACGTCGTCCACGATTTGGCTCTCGACTGTCAACTCGTTCAACTACTCGTTGGCCCACAAGGTGGACGAGAAGGTTGGTAGCGAACTCTTCAACGCGTATGTGAAGATTTGTGAAAACGCCAGCAACATCAACAAGGAAGACACGATGGAGGAGGTACTCAAGCGTCTCGGCATTGAGGCATAAGTGTCTGTAGTTATTATCCATTGCTTTCAATAAACGAAATTCCTACGACTGATGCTGTAGCGCCGACGATGGCAAATATCCAAAGCTAAGCGAAGCCATTCGTTGCGGCATCATTGAAGCAGCATTGTGCATGGATTTGCACTGAATACAGTATCATGATGCAGCTCGGAGCGGCATCGTGTTCAGTATCATTCCCGAGTCGGGTTAATTACTTTCTTCTCGAGGACCTCGACATACTGTCGGAGTTCACACAGTTGTCGCTCCAATGCCTTCTTCTCCTCCTTCTGCTGTCGAATATACGCCAAATATTTCTTCAGATGCGCTTGCTGCATCCGTGCTGTCTGCTGAAAACTCTGCGCCATCGAGCGTTTCCGGTCCACGAGCTGTCCCAAGCGTGTTTCCAGTTTGGCAATGATCCGCTGAAGACGCTGCAACTGGAGGTCCTTACCTTTCAGTTGTGCGTGCAACGATGTCAACGGGAGTTTGCGGAGTTGACTCGCATATTGTTTCACTGCCGATTCATCACTGTGCTCCTCATATTCAACGTCGCTCACATCTTCTCCAAGATCAACACGCCGATCCCCGTCTCCTTCGCGCTGATCACCAAAATTCCTCATCACTCGGCCATCCACCGCAGTGCTTCGTAGTCTTCGTCTGAGTGTCTCGAGCTCTTTCGCTTGCTGCACGATGATCATCTGTAAACGATGAGTGTGCATTTGTTCATTGTCTCTCGCTCTCTCTACAGCTGCAGAGTCTTCACTTGTATCGTCACTACTGCAAGTAGACGCACTCTCATCCACATCACATTGACTTGGACGGTTGCAGCTGCGATTGCACGCCTCGTTCAGCCTCACCAGCTCCTGCATCTGCTGGAACATGGCGACACACTGCTCATGGTCTTGTTTTGCTCGCTCTTGACTCAATTCTTGAAGTTTCAGTAATTCCTGCTGGAGAGCAATGCACGATGCACACTACAACACACAAATGATGAAACGAGAGCGTTTACGAGCCATTCGTAGCACTTACCCCATGCTGCATGGCAAGTTGAAGTGCCAATCCGTTACTGACTCACATGGCTACACTCACATGGCTACATCCTGTGAAACTCGATAAACCTTATTCGACGCCGGCCCTCTACATCAGACGACATTGACCTGGTGCTGCCGCTCTTCACTTCGTTTCTTCGTGTGTTCTCCTCATCACGTGTCGCTCTTGTTGTTCCCCACCTTTTTCTCCATCGATCCACGTCTTCCGTGCTTCTCTCCGTGCTCTGTAGCGTCCAGGAACTTGTGTCCCAGTAGAGGTACCACTTTTCTGGTACAATTATGCGCAATACCATGATGCGACGTCGTGAGAGCAACTTGACGCTGGACGAGGAAGACGACGTGAGTGTGACCATGGAGCCAATTGAGCAGCCTTGGATGAGTCTCGAGCTGTTTGAAACGCTCTGGCAAAACGCCACACAACATGTTCGCTCCAGCTGCACCTTCACGAGGTTCAAACGAGGGGACAGAACGCTCGGGACAGAGCCTCGAACCTTCCAGCAGCAATTCCTCAAGACTTTAGGGAACGATCTCGTTATTTTCCCGCAGAAATCCGACCAGAGTCCACTGGTGGTGCAAGCTTATGCCAGTGTTGTTGACAATTACGGACTCAAGACGGTACTGCTCGTCAGGATGGAACAACTCCATGACTCGGAGCAATTTGGAATTACAGTGAAGAATACAGATCCAGTGCATTGGACGAGGATGGCTGCGTTTTTAAGCCTTTTGCAGCAACGGATTCAACCGGGCAGTGCCCCGAAAAGACCTCAACCGAGGATGGCAGACACGAGCAAGTTGTTTCTGGAGGAAAGCGATCAGGACATCGCTACGGACTCGGATACCTCTTCGGTAGCACCATCGACACCGCCGATACAGACGCCTCCGTCTTCAGCTTCGGTGGAGACACCACCGAGACGAAACGTTTCTGTGACTTCCGTGGCGAGACCGCTTGCTGGTCCTCGACCTGTGGAACGTGGACGATCACATACGATACGATACCGTACGGATCGAGATATTTCGTTTGAAGGGTATTTGACCAAGAAGAGCGACGTGCTGATGAGTTGGAAAGCGACGTATTGTGTGCTGGAAGAGGACACACTTGCTTTTTATGAAACGCGAGAGGACTTTATCTCGAATACGAAACTGATTGGAAGGATACAGTTGCAGAATATTGAGGACGAAGATATGGGCAAACCGAACGGCTTTCGTGTGATTGCAGAAGGTAACCATGTCAACCATTTAAGCTCGCGAACTGCATTTGAAAAAGAGCAATGGAAGCGCGCTATCAGTGTAAGACGAACTTTTAAGGTTCTTGCTAACTTTGGGATTAACTCTCGTGTTTGTGTAGATTGCAATTTCTAAAGCCCCCGAGGTAACACGCCCGTATGTTGCATTTGCGTCGCAACCTCTGGAACCCCACAAATTCTATCGACTCCTTGGTGCGCTATTGCGGCAAGAAATTGGTGATTTTCCACTACTCTTTCGGAGCATGCACCCGGACATTGTCGTAACGTCGAATTTTCCTCCTATTGTACCGTTTTGGGGACAGTACCGACGATATGATGGTGTTTTGCTGTTTATATCTACACTGTTAGACTCTGTTACGGTGGACAATTTCTCGCTACTGGAGGTAATTGAGCTGGTGCGCGGTGATGCAGATTGTGTTGATGAAACGGGCGCTCATCATGACGCACTTACACCTTCACCAATCACGGTTGACTCTTATGTTCTTTCCCCGAAAACGACTGAGGCACCTAAGTCAACCCCCGGCAGCGCATCGACCCCTTCAGCTCAGTGGACAAAGCGACTGGTAGTCACGGGAAAGGAAACGTACAACTTACTGGACGCCGACAATCGCCGGGTTACACAGCTTTTTGTGCACGAATTATGGCTGGATCACAAAGATCGATTGGTGCGCTGGCATTTGAACGGAGACGCAGTTGCTCTCTCTGTTGCGTTCGATGACGCGCCACGTGGAGAAAACATTCGGCTTGTTTTACCCGGTGAAGCTTCAGCGATTTCTCATTCGATCCCTCCAGGAACGTTTTACGTGCAGATTTTACAAGCTCAGCAGCTTCATTTGTCGGAAGGTGGAAGCGAGCATGCATCGAATGGGAGTACTCAACACGTGGCTGCCGCTCCTGCCCCCAAGAAGGGATATCCGGTATATGCACGCTGCATTCTCGAAGAAGGAAAGCATATGGAACAAACTTTACGTGGACTAGACGTAAAAGAAGGTGATAATATGCCTGACGAGCTTGCCAATTCGTCGACGAATGGGTCACATAAAGAAAGCCGTCGTCCTTCCAAAGGAACGCGGTTTTTTCGTGGCTTAAGACGTGCTGCAGGAATATCTGGAGAACGAGCTGTGGCGAAGTTTGGCGACCCAAGTGGATGTGTCACGAATATTTGCAAGTGTATGCCTGTTATGACCCCAGACACCCACCAAAAAGTTGGCACACTTAACCCGGACTGGTCCAGCAACCTTCGATTGGAATTTCCGGGTTGTGCACGAGGCTTTACGTATTATCTGAAGGTGGAGGTGTTCCAAAGTCGCTTTATGCTACCGGATGAGTTGTTGGGTGTATGCAAGATTAACGTTACGCCTCACCTATCATTGGTGAATGGGTCAGCAGATGCAAAGGCAAATGGCGCTCTCCCTCGATGGCACAATTTATGTGATCAGTATAATGATTGCAAGGAGTCGTGGGCACCACCGACAGTGTTTCGTGGTCGCATTCAACTTGGCATCATTTTTGCTCCTACAGTGTCGTCTGTGGAGAACTTTCCTCAGTCTCAAGGACTGAGGCGTATGGCAAGCGATGGAAGGCTAGTTGAAGCAAGGCGTGGATCTGCTGATGAAACATTGCTTCAGAGTTCGTCCAGCTACAATCTTCGTGAGTTCCTTCGATCAGATAAGAGAGCGTCCGTCGGAGCTTTTGATTTTCCGACTCAAAATGGTGGTCGGTTTGTGTCTCGTCAAATTCGAAGCAGAACTAATTCTTCTGGTAGACGTGGTAGTGTCAATGCAGACGTTACACCAGCAAAAGATGAAGAAAACCCCGAGCTTGCGCGCTTAGCTCGGGACAACCACACTTTTTCGGGAAAAGCGACCAGCTTTGATGTTCCGAAAAAGTATCAGTTGATCAAGGTGGTGGGGGCTGGAACCTACGGCGAGGTGGTAGCTGCAAGTGACATTGAGTCCGGCACTACCGTTGCTATTAAGAAAGTATCCAACGCGTTTCAAGACTTACCTGATACGAAGCGAATTCTTCGTGAGTTGTGTTTGCTTCGACAGCTGAGTCATCCCAACCTCATCCAACTTTACGATGTTCCTCGACCCGAACGTCTCTCATATTTAGAGGACATCTACCTAGTTACAGACCTCATGGAGACTGATCTGCACCGTGTAATTCACTCTACCCAGACACTGACAGACGAGCACGTGGCCCATTTCATGCGCCAAATCCTGCGTGCATTGGCATATTTACATTCAGCGAATGTCCTGCACCGTGACTTGAAACCTTCGAACATTTTAGTCACAAGTACGTGTGATGCCAAGGTTTGTGATCTCGGTCTAGCACGCTATGTAGATTATTCCAAGGCGAAACGGATAAAGGGAAGTTCCTCAGACGATGTGTTTGTGGAGCTGACTGAGTACGTAGTGACGCGGTGGTACCGCGCCCCCGAGATTCTTTTGGACGGAAATCGATATGACAAACCCTCGGATTTGTGGTCTGCTGGTTGTATTTTAGGCGAGCTGCTGGGTCGTAAGCCACTATTCCCAGGTTCTAGCACTACCAACCAACTGAACAAGATCTTTAACGTACTCGGCACGCCCGATATCTCCTACATCGCGAAGGTCCACAAAGATGCAGCGCAAAAGTGGGTTCATCGTCAGCGAAAACGCTCGAAAATACCGTTTGAGGAGCTTTATCCAAATGCTAATCAACAAGCGCTAGACCTCCTGGAGAAGCTACTAGTGTATGATCCAAAGCAGCGTATCACTGCTGTTGAAGCCCTCCAGCACCCGTATCTGCGCGAGGCTTTTCGGTCGATGATGGGAGATAACAATGGTGGTGACGAATCATTCTTTTACGATGAAGCAGAACAAAAAGAGGACCAGTTTGTGGGACAGATTGATGACTCGAATGAGTACGTGGCTGAGACGAAGGAAGCGATGCAAAAAGCAGTGTTCGAGCAGGTTTGCCACTTCCACTCTGAAGCTCGAGAGTATGAGGAGTGGTTAAAGAAGCACGATGAGAAGTTTTGTGTAGACCCGAAAACGGGCAAGTTGGTGCCTCTCAAGAATTGATAACAAACGTGAGCACGGAGTTCTCGCCTAATCGAAGTAAGTTATGTTTTGGCGTCCACATCACCAGGATTGCTGTGAGCACAGGGATGTCGAATTGGGCGAGTTCGAATAGCTCCTTTCTTATATCCGACGAATCATGGATTGTACGAGCATTACGGCACCATGAAGGAGTGATGCGCGGCGGGCAATGACGCTGCAAAGATTTGCGAGACACTCAAATGAGGCGTATCATCACAGCACGCCCAGTAATGACTATAAGTGCTCGCTGAAAGCTACGTCATTCAGATTATGGTGGGACTAAAGACGCGGAGATGTAGCATGAATGGAGTCTCCG
This sequence comes from Phytophthora palmivora, assembly GCA_008079305.1. NCBI lineage: Eukaryota > Oomycota > Peronosporomycetes > Peronosporales > Peronosporaceae > Phytophthora > Phytophthora palmivora. The sequence goes on from VOQZ01001793.1 coordinate 50,519, forward strand.
TGATTACTGTTTTCTAAAGATGCTCTACTTCAGATGTCAATGCGGAGGGTGTAGTCGCACGAAGTAGACGAATGGTATCTTCTACCGAAATGATTGGGTTCCCGCTCAGCAAACGTTTGAGCAGACAACGTGTCGTTGACAGGAGGTCATTGAGGTGGATCTTAGCGTTTGCTATCGCGAAGCGAACCTTACGCGCTGCAAGTTTCCCTTGAGTATCCGACAATACCTGAATCGTAGTAGCATCCAAGTCGTTTACGGTTTCGCATCGAGCACGACGCTAGAGTGGTCACACCATCCTTGGCTAGTTGAGTCATCTCTCGTTCGATGCACACGGCCACGCGCTCATGGTTAGTGAAGTACAGCGAACTCTCCACTCGACAACCACGACACCATCCAAACGCCCCGCGTCCGGGAACAACTCACAGTCAACGCTATCGTTCTCCAGTTCACCCAGGATGACCACCGGCGAGTGCTACGTCTTGATCATTAGCGCCAATAGAGAACAAACAATCGAGCACCACCAGTTCGAGTGTGAGGATGAAAGATGCTGTCCAGACAAGGAACACGTCGCGCTTGACGCGGTAGAGCCATTTGGCCTCTTTGAACTTGATGAGCGTGTATCCCGCGACGATGATGATGACAAATAATACAACGTACCGGTGAGTGTGTAGAGCGCGATGATGACGATGAGTCTGGCAACGATGGATGCTAGCTGTTTTTTGTGTGCGTTCTGCATGTTGACGGCTGTTCGAGACATGCCTCCGGTGGGCATTTTGGCCTGGAAAAATCCACAGATGACGCTGGCAATGCCGATACGTGTGAGCTCTTGCTCGGTGTTACTGTCTTCTCCACGCTGGATGGCGAGGCACTTGGCCATGGCGATACTGGATAAGAAAACGAGTGATATGGTGAGCGAGTTGAGAAGGATGGCTCCGAATCTTCCGCTGTCGATGTGTCCGTCGTTAAATCCGTAACATGAGCGATAGGTCCTGGGGCTGGGAATCCTCTTGGTACGGTCCCGGTGAGCTTGAGAGCGTCAGAGACAACAGTGCTGGATTCGAAGAGAGCGTAGACGAGAGGTGCAGTGGAGGCCAGCTGGAGGTGATGAAGTATTTCATTGGATTCCTTAATCCAATATCGTTCAGTATGGTTGACACGAGTTAGAGTTAGCACGTTCTTGTAATGAACATGACAGACTGGTCTATACGTTTGCTAGAAACTTTAGTCCAGAAGACTTTAAATCGAAAAGGATGTTTCCTTACTGCCATAAGCAAAATAGTAAAACCGTTTCAAATTGAGCCAGAATAACTTCATATGAACATAACTTCAAGGCAAACGAGAAGAAACTTAGCCAGGGATTAGGATTAGACGGTCTCAAGCGTGAACACGATAACTACAGAAAGTAACTCAAGTTTACTTCAAGTATCAAATACTGGACTGACTATCATTTCTAAGTGCCCCTATGGATGGTAGGCATTGACAAAGTTTGTCAAAACTTACGAATAGCCATTTCCTGTTGTGCAGTACTTAAGCACACAGTATCATTATGAGTTCTTCCAACATAGTGCAGCTTCATTTTTTCGTGTACTTATTCTCATTTCGAATCTACTCGGCTCGTGGAGATGATGATATTAACCCCGCGAACTTCAAAATGAAGTCGGCACCACCAAAAATTATTTAGCTGACAGTTCGACAATTTAGTTGCTAAGACCGCACGTTCACACAAACCGAAATGAACAATATAAAAACAAAGCATTAATCCTCCCAAAACAAGAGTTTGCCTCGAAATAGTGCCGCATACGTTACCAAAATGAAGCTGCGTTTCGCTAACGGCACAAACGAGATGACCTGCAAAAGCCGAAACACAAACACAGGAAGAATTGTGATGCCCACGTTGTCGTTGATTCGTCATCTCTGTGATCCATACGTGATCTAGGAAAACATGCAGAGTGGAAGGAGGAAATAACAGCCTCTTTCTTACATTCGATTGAGAAATGTGCATGCAGAATTATAAATCGACTTGATGGTACAGCGGGACACAATTTCAAGTGCATCTTGGCCTCATGACGTTTATAGCTGATGAGCAGTATTTTCACTTTTCCGTTCAGCATAGTGCAAGACATCAATAATACTCTGAAAGTTTGGTTAGATGCGGATATTTCACGCATGAAGACTCTGTCTATGTCTCGGCTGAGAGTGAAGTATATAGGGAAATATGCGCGTCCGACGTTGAAAAAGTTCGTTGATAGGACTATTCATCGGATCGCTGCAGCACTGACGAAAAGCTAATTAGTGGGAGACTGGAAATCAGCCTCATGCTGCACAATTTCTTTGAGAGAAAATGTATTAGATGCCGATAAACTGTGGGGAAGGTACGACTACACCATGACTCCTCTACGGGACAACAACTTAAACTTTGCAGGATTCCGATACAGAAAACAAAGTGTCGATAACGAATTTTCGTTGTCAAGGACGTCAGAAATGATCAGGCAAAGTTTTGCAATGCTCTTAGCAGTTCACTGATGCAAGTGTTCTGCATAAAACCCGTTTGACAGGGGTCCCGATTATGACATGGTTTTTTCAATAATTTCTCATGAAATCATAAATATATTTATTTTCTCGGATACCTGTGTACAATAAATAATTTATTGGCTTTGGGAATCATCCTCCATAATTTCGAATTAAACCTCTTTACCATTATGGGCACCTCACAACCAGCCAGACTTGCTCGGAAAGGAAATCGTCTCGCAGACCAACCGTTTGCTATAGCACGATTCTGCCACGTCTGACAGGCGCTCTAACTTCTCAATTTGAGCCAAGCCTAAGCTCTCTCCTCCGCCCCCAAACCGCCATGGTCCTCGCCCCACGCCCCCACCACGCCACTTTCACCCCAGCCCAAGTTGCGGGGTTCTACTACCGTCCATGCCGTGACGACATGGACGAGACCGTCCCGGAGTACTTTCGCTGTCGTTGCGGCACGGTGCGGAAGCAGACTCGACGTAACGGCTACACGAACCTCGTGCAGCACGTGCGTCGAGAGCACCCGGACTTTGAAGCTGTGATGCTGGCTGCTTCTACAGCTGAGACCGGTTCAATGCTGAATTACGTTCGCCGCTCAGCTCAGATTGTGTACGGCTGGCTCGACTGGATCGTCAAAAATAACCTGCCCCTGCACTTCTGCGAGAACCAAGCGGCGAGGCGGTAAGCTCTACATTACGGCTTTTAACTATGATACCTAATTTTAGTCTGACTACTTTTGTGACCTGCAGTTACTCCAATTTGGACCCAATCTGTGTCGAGACTCTTCTACGCGCCATGGAAGGAGTCACAAGGATTGTGGAGCGCCTCATCGCCGCCGAGATTCCCGCCAGATTTGGGATTATCTTCGACGGCTGGAGCCACGCGTCGGAGCACTTCATCGCCGTCTTCGCCTGCTACGAGGTGGACGGCGTGATGAAGGCCCCCCTCCTGTGCATGGCCCCCTACTCGACACACTCGACGAGGATCTCTCTGCGCGCGGGCACTACGAGTTCCTAGCGGATATGCTGCCCCGCGATTTCGGTAAGCAGATAACTGATTGTTTGTTCTTGGTGGGCGATAACTGCGCCGTAAACAGGCTTCTGGCAACGCGCATGGGGGTTCCCCTAGTGGGATGCGCCAGCCACCGGCTGAACCGGGCTGTTCAAGCCGACTTGCAGCAGCATGAAGAAGATCTGGCCACTGTTCAAGCCTTAATGGTGAGACTTCGGACGCTCAAGCAGTCGGCAAAACTCAGGTAAGTTATTGTGTGTGATACCAAATATTGTTTTATTCACAATATTATTTTCTGTATAATTTGCGTAATATTATGTAGGCAGAAGACCACGCTTCGCCCCGTGATTCGGCAAGACACAAGATGGAGTTCGACGTTTTTAATGGTGCACCGGTATTTTCGTCTCCTGGAGCACATCGACGGGACGGACGATGCGGTGGTGGACGTCCTCCCCGCGCCGGCAAGCAACAAGCGGCTTCGAGCGCTTCTCAACGACCTCAAGAAGATCGAGTCTGTGTCCAAGGCCCTTCAAGCCGACAACGTGAGTTTTCTTGATGTACGTGTATGGTTTGATGGCTTAATTGCTATTAAGCCACACTACGCCACTTATCTGGGTAAGTTTTCTTTTAATTATTGACAGGATAACCTTTATTGGGTGCTAAACTAGTTAATTGTTATGCAACAGGACCCCGCGCCAATATTGTGCACAGTCCTGACTTCGAGTCCGGCTGCGTTCGGGTCCTGGAAGGGAAGGCGAGCCGCCTCACGCGAGGCGAGAAGTCTGCCTTGCGTCCGTTCTGCTGCGAGGGTGCGAGCGACCAAGCTGCTGGCCAAGTTGCAGAGAGCGGCGACGAGGACTCCTTCGTAGAGCAGCTCCAAAAGCGACGTCGCCTGGCATCGGTGGCGCCCAGGTACGAGCTGCTCGGGAGCATCCCTCCTACGTCCAACATTGCTGAGCGATTTTTTAGCGTTGCCAGGACGACCTACGGCCAGGAGCGACACAGCCTGCAGCCGATCACACTGGAGATGCTGCTCTTCCTTCGCCAGAATGAGCAGTATTGGTCGGCCCGAACTGTAGATGAAGCTACGAGATAAAGGGTAATATGATGTCCTCTTATGCTCTTATGTATGTGTTGGTTGTTAGTGATGACATTATTTATTTGCCGACGCAAGAGAAGCAATAACATTATTTATGCTGTGTAGGTGCTGGTAATAAATAACAATACCATAATCGGGAGCCCTGCCGTTTGAAGTAGATCAGTGACGGTCATGAAGGCCACGGCCATAACTGACAAAGCGCTCTGGATACAAGTTGCGATGCAGACGTATTAAAGACATCCACGTAAAATGACATCTCCTGGTTTATGCGATCAACTAAACTTGATATACATGTACTTCACAGAACAGCCAGCATTCGGACCACCAAAAGCTGCTGCTGTGATTCCTCTGCACACCAGAACAAGGCTTCGCAACCGAGATAAATGAAAGCTGCCATAACTTGAGGGGAAATAGAGTTGATATAGTCGATCTACTACTTATATTGTACCAGAATTTGGCGAACAAAGCCTGAGCCAACGATAACGCGAAAAATGAGATGCGCATTACACAATACCGGAGTAAGCGTCAACACGTAGAATGGGACGGAAACGATCACTTTGGAAGCAACAACCATTGTACAGGCAACAGCACTCACGAATGAGAGCAACATTTGACGCTAGACAGTAAATGCTGATACCAGCATGCTTACACGGTGAAAGTGCTCCCACATTCACCATTATTGCTGGCCGAATCCAAAATTTGTAATGTAGCTTGTAGTCGTTGCCAAGGATGCAAGAGTGCTAACTCCAAAGTAATAGGTGTAGATCACATCACACGCAATGGTAATGATTTTTTCACTATGGGTGAGGTGCAAGACTGAGTCAGTCAGTGTTCAAACAAGAATACCGGACTGATTACTCTATTCGTGAAATCCCTTAATTGACACTCCAGTCTTACCTACCTAAACCCAATTGTTTTCCAGCCGTCAAATATTTTAGACAAACAGCATCAGCACCTTTCAAGGTCTCAACATCAGACACTAGCAAATCGGAATGTGAAGTCGACACCTACGGCACAACGTTAAATTAATTAAGACTCAAGTATTGTGAATTATTGAACGTGAGCACACTTACCAAAATGCACGAGACGAAAACACAATGTGATCAGCATCCAGAACAAAAGTTTGCCTTGAATAGGCAGCATCTGTGTTTCCAACACGAAAGCAAGGTGGTACATCGCACTCATTCCAGAGTTACGCCTTATAAGTGTTGCCAGTAGTACAATCGATACGACTTGGAGAAAAGTATAAACGAAAACGGGGAGGACGGTTGAACCTACGTTTTCGGGGGTAATATTTACCATTTCTGTGTGATAGCATGCACTTGGAAGTTGTACAACAACAAGAATATAGCAGGCATAAAACAGGGGAATGACTGCCTCCAGATAAGAGGCGATGACTAGACATTCCATTGTAAAAAGTGTCTCCAGTGAATCTTGCAGGAGCAGAGATTGATCAGAGCTGGGATCCGGAATAGACTTCTCTACAGATCGAGATTTATCACCCCAGACAGAAGGAGACGCGCTGTCGAAGTTAGGAATCAAAGGGTAAACGGTACCATTCCGACTTCGAAAGAAATATGCTTGATGCTTGAATAAATTTGCGAAACTACCGGGCGATAAAATATCGGTCACGTGGGGCGATGTTGAAGTCACTGCTAGGTTCTGGGTACGATCCGTTTTAGATGCAGTTTTCCTCGGAATTTTGTCTAACAAAGCCATGAGCCTTTCATCCGACTCAGTCAATTTGTAAGGGAGGCGGGAGTACACGTAAATCCCAGCACGTGACTGCTTCTCAAATAAATCGCGATTTCGACACAGGGAACAGACTATGCTTAGTAAATTGTCACAATTTGACCTGTTCCCAATCAATTCTTGCAGTCTCCCCAGAGCTGTAGCGGTTCGGTGATGCAGTCCATACAGCATAATTATTGTTAGCGACAAATCTACGACAGTAATTACAGTGATTGTCATAAAGGAAGACGCGCTCTGCATGCACGTAGCCATGTAAATCGAGTTGAATAAATCGACGGTAAATATGACCGCCTCTGGCGTCATGTCTTCCATATGTGCAGTACGTCGTCGCATCATATTTTTCAAGGCCATTTTCATCAATGGTAGAAGTAGAATAACTAAAAGCTGGTAGTGTGTCCCATGCGCAGCGTGAAATAATGCCTCGTAGGCAGGATATATGAAAATCAGCAGACATTTGGCATTCACAAAATGTAGATATCTCGTTAGTTGGTCCCCACGAGCCAGAATTTGACGAATAATGCTCATGCCTATGATGATACGAACTGAAATAATCAATCCAACGCTGAGCACTGGGAACATCGCCAACAGGAAGAATGGAACAGGAAAGATGAGGTGGGCACAAATGACCATTGAACCAGCGACAACACCGACCGAAGCGATGAAGGATAGTAGGATCAAACGAATTACAGGGATCTTTACTCCATCGATGAAATACATCGCTTGGACGATTAGAGTAGGGATACCAACAAATACGAGAATGGACGTTCGCACCCAAAATCCATAATTCGAGCTCCACCCCTCTGTTGGGTCTTGCAATGGCACTAACTCTTGACCGAGTGTGAGTGTAACCATAGGTAATGGGGTGCATACAAGAACAAACAGAACATGTTGTAACGACGTATTTTTGGTGTAATATTCCAAAGCTAATGTCCGATGGATAGAGTACTTGCCGCCGTAGTAGCTCACTTGTGATCGCTTCCACGCATACAAGAGTTTCCAGCCCCAGAACGAAAGTGTTGAGCGCATATTTGGACAAAAGAAGGATGAATCTATTCGTGACTCGAGCAGCGGATGTATATTAACAATATAAGGACAGTAAATTATGCCCAATCATGAGTATGGTTACCGGAGCTTATTTCAGGCATCGAACTTTCAAGAGCAATAAAAAAATGACGATGCGTAGTCTACAAAAGCATGGAATGAGTTTGAGAGACGCCATGTACTTGTAGTTTGCAGTGCAATTTGTATTCTGCAAACCGAACTTAGTTAACCGCATGAAGAGGTTTAATTCGGAAATTTTTCGTACAAGGCGCTTTTATTTTTACAAATCTTATCTAAGTACAAAGCGCAAATGTACGCAGTCTTCAAACGCTTGAACTGGCAGATACACCTGAACATTATTGTACACTCGATCAAATTAATGGCGAAACCGGCAAGGGACGATATTAGAAACGACTTCGAATACAATTCAGACAGTTGAGGCTTTGAAAGTTGCGAGGATCTTTACGGAGGTGGACTTGGACGCAAAAATTCATATAGCACGCAATCACCCATCTGAATCTTTACCGGTATGTTCTGCTACGGAATATCCCGCGCTTTAAACCTGTGTTATGTTTTTGTTCATGTAACTAATCGTACAATGTATCGTGATCACTGTCAGCGTGGTTATCTCAAAAGTTGCGAGGATAATTACGGAGGTGGACTTGGACGCCAAATTCATATAGCACGCAATTACCCATCTTAATCTTACCGGTATGTTCTGCTACGGAATATCCCGCGCTTTAAACCTGTGTTATGTTTTTGTTCATGTAACTAATCGTACAATGTATCGTGATCACTGTCAGCGTGGTTATCTCAATGAACTATGGTACTAATAGCTATCAGCAAAAATGTACCACTATGATGTAGCACTTGGAGTAAACCATCCAGAACTTCACTATCCCCTCATACTTTAGAGCGCTGTTCACGCAAGCATGTATTGCAAAAGTTCAAATCAATCTTTTCTCACGACCAACAAGAACTTGTGCGGACACTGTCGGATTTCACTATCATTGTCAGCATTAACAGTTGAAGAGTTTCTTTTCACCCAACTCGTCATCTATGATTACAAAGTAGTAGTACACACATGCACTCTTAACGTAAACCGCTCATTTCCAAACTGACCAACAAACTCTCAAGACTAGATCGCAACTTGTACAAGTTTGGAATGAACTGGAAAGTACTAATTCTTGTCACGCTCGCTGTATGCTTTCATAGCGTCGTGCACGTCGAGGGACTTGAAAATTTATCGAAGAATTCAGTTTCGAGCAGCGACAGCAACCTCAGGATCAACAGAAAAAATACTGAGATCAAGTATGATGCGAATGACACAGAGAGTGAAGAGAGATGGAAGGTCAGCCAACTCATGTCGCTTTTCAAGAAGAAACCTGACGTCGCCAAAGTGATAAAGGAGAACCCTGTTCTGGCCAAGACACTGAGCAACAATCCCGCTCTAGCCAAGTCTTTCCAGAACAACCTCCAGCTCAGTAAATCATTCCAGGCAGTGCAGAAGGATAAACAAGTTGTCGACAAAATCAAAAGTTTCGAGAAGACTCCTGCTGCTAGCAAACTCAAAGATGCGCTGGGCAAGAATCCGCGCGGTCTCACGGAGAAATTCGTGACGAAACTCGGTGCGGCCTTTCATGCGGTCTTTTATAAAAGCAACGGAGTTGTGGCCTCAGTAAATGTGGGGATTGCCTTCTCAATTGGTCTGGTGCTGCTTGTAACAGTTGTTGGCGGCGCTACTCTTTTGGTCGGCTGAATCTGTGTGTATATCGAGCAACGTATTTCAAATGAATATATTTCTCGTGGTACAGTATTGCAGTGCTCACATCAGTTCATGTATCGACATGGACGTCTCAAAGTACAGGATGTACTTCAGCCAGTGATTAATGCCTCGATGATTCTCAGGAGTTCTAAACAGTTTTTAGTTTTTACTATCATTGCAAGTTACCCGCATTGAGTCTACTGTAGATAATAATTAAGCAAATTGTTTGCTGTGGTGAAGAAGTTGGAATCCCCTAAGGTAAAGTGATGCTAAAGTTTACCCACAAGCTTCACTTTGGATTAAGACAGTGTTTACCCATTGACAATGTCGAAGTGGCTTCACAAGGAGCCAGTCGTCTGGTTTACAGCGTTCTGATTGGACGTTAGTCTGAACATCCACATTCGCGTCCACTGTCTCCTGCACCCGACCAGATCCAATCTAAATACAACATTCAAGTCCGATGTTGAACTCCTCCAGTCGGTAACAGCAGCTGAAATCATGTACCCAGACGGGCGGCTCCAGTCCGCGACTACCCGACCGGCCGACACCTTCCCGTACGCGACGCTGTGCAGCGGTCCCTAGAGCAGCCCAGCGCACGCCTCAGCCCTCATTCGACGCGTCTGTGTGTCCTCTTTCGCCCTATACCTCTTCCACCTTCCACCGCTCGTTACAGACCAATATAATACGCTGCGACCATGGCATCTCTAGGCGGCGTACGCGTCAACGTCGTTGAGGCGCGCGGAATCTTAGCGGCTGATGCAGGCGGCACCAGTGACCCGTACGTGACCATCACTCTGCTGGACTCCAAGGGTTCGGTCATGGCGGCCGGGGGCACCTTCAAGACGGCTGTGATCAAGAAAACGTTGACGCCCCGTTGGGACGAGACGTTCGTCGTCGGTGACAAGCTCGATCTTCGGGTCGTCACGACGCTTCGGCTACTGCTAAGCGACTCGGACGGCGCGTTCTACAGTGACGATGTGCTGGGCGTCGTGGATATCCCCGTGACGCTGCTCCTGGGGCTGCGTGAACCGCTGGACAACTGGTTCCAGCTGACGAAACATGAGAAGATGAAGAAAGACTCGAGAGGAGAGCTTCGAGTGGTGCTGGAGAGACTTGCACCGGAAGAATCCATGGCTGGACGAGGCACAGGAGTTAACATTGATCCGGGACTAGAGACGAAGCCTCCTGCTGTGAGCACAGAGCCCCCAAATCTGCTCTATGTGACGTTAAAGTCTGGCAAAAATCTGCTCGGAATGGATAATAACGGCACCACAAGTGATCCGATTGTGTTTTTGACGTATAACGGACAGAAACATGAGTCGACGAAGAAGGAGAAGACACTGCGACCGCAGTGGAACGAGAAATTTGGCTTCTTTGCTCCAGATGTGAAGGGAAAATTGTCGGTGCTAGTGGAGGATTATGATATCACGATCAATGATTTTATGGGCAAAGCAGAAGTGTCACTCAAAGATCTACAACCTAATGTGGAGAAGAATGTGGCAGTAGAACTGGGTGGAAAGAAGGGAAAGAAGGATAAACTCGAGAGAGGAGTGATCTTACTCACAATACTGTGGACCTATGACCCAAGTGCACGTGACATTGCGGCAAAAAAGAAGAAATCAACGTTTTTGCCGACTTTTGGAGCACCAGATAAAGACTACGACTCGAACGAAGATGATGGAGTAGAGATTGACGATAGTACTGCTAACAAGAAAACGGAGGAGGAGCTTAAGAAGGAACGAGAAGAGAAGGCTGAGAAACAGGCAGCTTTAATGACCGAGTTGAGCAGCTTTGAAATCAAATCTGGTGACTACAATGTTCAGGTGCATATCATTGAAGCGCGTGACCTGGTGCCGAAAGATTCTACGGGCACGTCCGATCCTGTGGTGTATGTCGAAGTGTTCGGAGAGAAACAGCAGACAGCTGTCAAGAAGCAGGTACTGAGCTGTTTCTGGGACGACCTGCTAATCTTCCCGTTCCGTAACTTGGACAAGTCTGAAGTCGAGATGGGATATGTCCGTTTAAGCGTTATGGATGCGAACACACTCCAGCGTGCAGAGCTGATTGGTGGAGCGCAGTTTGACGTATCCTACATTTACTCTCAGGCGAACCATCAACTAGCAAACGTCTGGATTGGTCTGACGGATATTTCGAACACGACAAATCAAGGCATTCAGGGATACCTACGAGCATCGGTTTCTATCATCGGACCAGGTGACAAGCTTGTGCCACCTCCGTCGCCATTTGGAGAGGGTGCGACAACAGACATGAACAATGTCATTATGCCTCCTAGTGTCACACAACAGGTCCACTTCCTTGGAGCTACTATTCACGTGGCTGAGCATTTGCCACCCATGGATGTTGCTGTTGTTGGTAGAGGTGGTCTAGATGCGTACATTAAAGGATCCATTGCGGGTGGCGATGCGATTCGTACACGTGTACGCACCAAAAAGGGTCGGCGTGATGAGCTTTGTCCAAGCTTCAATGAAGAACTGATGCTTGTTATCCGCGAACCGTCCATGGCCGACTCAATCCAGTTGGCAGTCTACGATTGGGACCAAGTGGGATCTGATGAATTAGTGGGATATGTCTATCAGAGCGTAAAACTTGTTAAGGCGATGGGTGGTAGAATCTCGCCATTCTGGGCCAATATTTATGGCGCGCCTCTGCGCTTGAAGTCGGTTGGTATTGGCGATTCCATGAAGAAGCAGATGAATACGTACCCCGACATTGCCAGTACATACCGTGGTCGTCTTCTCATTAGCTTCCGCATTTTGAAGAATGAGGACAATGAATTCGACGAGACTAACCAAAAGCGCAACACGAAGCGAATCCCGCGGGACATGTATCCCCGAGAACGAATCTACCGCATGCGAGCTCACTTTGTGTGGGGCAGCGAGATCCCATCTTTTTTGAGCTCTAAGCGCCCTGGCCAGAAATCTAAGATGCAGTTGGTGATGTCTTGTGGCCTGAATGAGATCGCTTCTTCTCGTAATCGAAATGTGAACGGTGTGGTGGAGTGGAACAGCATGGAAGAAAGCGAAAAGATGCTGTTGCCCGAAGATCTATCTCAAGTGCCGGACATTTTCTTGTATCTTTGCAGAGGAGAAGGCGACACCCGAAAGGCTGTATGCTTTCGCCGCTTTACTGCGAAAGAACTCTTGGAGGATCGTGGTGGGTTCAACAGCCAAGTTGAGTGGATTTCGATGAAAGAAGATCAAGCGATCGATGCATTAGAAGATGAAACTTTCCCTGGTAATGTATTAGTTCGCTTGGGTTTTGGAACAGAGGACATGGCGATGCAGACGGCGTGGGATCGCTCGGATTTGGATGCTGTGAATAAGCGTATCCCTTATCAACTTCGTGTGCACATCTATCAGGGTCGGCGTCTTCCACCTGCTGATTCAAATGGATTGTTGGATCCGTTCCTTATCATTCGATGCATGGGTGAGAAGGAGAAAATGACGTCCAAGAAGAAAAAGACCAGAGATCCGTTATGGTATGAAACGATTTATTTCGACGTGAATCTACCCGAGCTCAAGTATGCTCCCCAGGTAATGTTACGCGTCATGGATTATGATGACTTTGATACAAACGATTTTGTTGGGTTGGCTGCGCTCAACCTATCCGAGGCACACATCCGAACGTCGGAGCAATTGTCAAGTGGTCACCTGGCATCTCTGCCTGACCCGAAGTGGCACCCGATCATGTTCCAGGAACCTGGTGACTGTGAAGGTGAAATTCTGGCGTCGTTGGAGCTTATTCGTAAGCAATTCCCAGATGAAAAGGTGCCTCGGGCTCTTCCGATCTTACCGAGAAACCGTAAGGCTTTCCTGGAGATCACAGTGTTGGGTCTACGCAACATGGAACCGTATCATTTCTTGCCCATTCAACTGCCGTTTATTGAGTTCGTGCTCGGCGGCAAAGATCACGCAGCCCAAGAAATGATCACTGAAAAGTCCAAACGACCATCCGGAAGCAATCCCAACTTCCTACAGCGTATTGTGAAGGAAGTTGAACTGCCAGAAAACGCGCACTTTGCACCTCGGTTGAATATCATCGTGAAAGATACTCGTCTTGGCGGCTTCCAGACACCAATTGTCGGGTCAGCTTCCATTGAAATGAGTACAAAGATTCCGTGGTCGAAGCACTACCGTCCGCCTCAGAACGATACACTTGCTGAGATCGAGCTGGAGTCTGCCGATGAGTGGAACGATGATGCGCCACTAATGGGCAAGGTTGCTAAGCTTGATGATTCGCCATCACTCGAGTCTATCGATAACGGAGCCGGCGTATTTGGTGCATTGAAGAGCATGGGTGTTGACTTCGATCCCAATGGAACCTTTGAGGAGGCATCGTCTCGTAGGTCGACTTTAGCTGGCGAAGAGGAAGATCCAGACGCTAAGAAGTATCTCAAGCATCGCGAGTTGCTTGATGCTGAGTTGGAATCGGAACTCAAAACGACACCCTTTGAGAAGTATGGTTTGCACATCGGCCAGAAAAAGAAGAAAACATCTCTTCTTGCAGCGATTAATCCATTCGCAAAGAAATCGCGTGGCGTTGGAGACGACGTTGGTATATACAAGATGGCTGGATACTTCAAGGGTTTGATTCGTGTCATTGAACGTGAGGACGAGAAGCCACTTTTCGACCTCGAGAGCCTGCTCCAGACGCTTCCATACGAAGTGCGCATTTACGTGTTGGATGGAGTTGGTTTTGCCCCGATGGATATTGGTTTGAATGGTCGACCAGGCAAGTCGGATCCGTACTTGCGCTTGAAGCTCGGCGACAAGAAGATCAGCGACCGCAAGAACTACATCGAAGATACGACTGATCCAGATTTCTACAAGATGTTCATGTTTAACGCGAAACTTCCAGGTGCCAGTATTCTGACAATTGAAGCTATGGATCACGATCTCATTGGAGGCGATGACTTGATTGGCAAAACCACGATCGACTTGGAAGACCGTCTATTTGACAGGAGATGGCAGGCGATGGGCAAGATGTACGAGACGTCCAGTCGACTGCGTTTGAAGCCGCTCGAGACTCGAACTCTAAACATTCCAACGTCGCGGGCACCGATGGGAACGATTAAGCTGTGGGTCGATATTTTGAGTCCTGCCCAAGCCCATGACTACCCTGCTATCGATATTTCTCTACCCCCTCCAGTTGATATGGAGCTTCGTGTGGTGGTGTGGAAGGCGCGTAATGTGCCGTCGTTTGACACATTAGAAGACATGAACGATTTGTTCTTCCGCTGCTGGATGGAAGGATCAGATTACCAAGAAACAGATATCCATTGGAGAGCGAAGAAGGGCAAGGGATCGTTTAATTGGCGCATGAAGTTCCCGATCACTCTCGGTCATAAACAAACAAACACTAAGATTCCATACTTCCACATCCAAGGCTGGGACAAGGACGTGCTGTCCGCTAACGATGCTATTGGTGAGCACACGTTAGACCTTGGCCCCCACTTCCGCCGGGCTTATAAGCTCAAATCAAATGTCCAAGTGTACGAAGATGATGAAGAGACGAGGAAGAAGAAAAAGAAGGCATCGTCAGATGACGATGCTGCCGTGAAGAAGATCAGAGAGGCCACAGGACTCTGGACGGACGACGATCCGGCCGATTCCAAGTGGCTTAAGCTCGAAAGTCTGGACCACAAGACGAATACCCGTCAATTCATGGGTGAAGTGTGTGTCTCGCTTGAGTTGGTTCCTGCAGAGAATGCGAAAAAGAATCCGGTGGGTCAGGGTCGGTCATCACCGAATAACTCGCCGTATTTGCCTCCTCCTGCCGGACGGCTCTCGTTTTCGCTCAATCCGTTCAAGGTGCTCAACGACCTCCTGGGACCTTCAATTTGCCATCGACTTACGTGCTGTTTCTGCTGCATCGTATTCATGGTACTGGTGTACTTCTTGGCGCCGTTCATCAATGTGGCGATTATTACGCTCAAGGGATAAAGCGGTTCGTAGCTGTGTATGCTTGCTTTCATATTGGTTATCGTGGTAACGACGACCAATGTAGTTCTTGATATCGAATACCCGATTTGTGTGTGCATTGTTGTTGTTTGAACCGTTGGGTTCTATAGTTAGGGGGTCTGAGGAGAGTCGTTCGTTGCAGAGCGCCCATGGAATATTGTGATGCCTCGCCGTGCAAACAATCGTGTTGGGGTGGAAGTAGTGAGCTCACAAACACACAAGGGTGATGATGAGCCTCATGCAGACAACCTCGGTGAGTCGATTGATGAAGGTTCTCCTACGAGACAGATGAAGGCGAGTGTTTCAACTCCGTCAATGGAAGCAGCCATAGCACAACGACAAAAGGATCTGCTGCGAAAGAAAAAAACTGAAAGACGTGCTCACGCGAGGCAGCGGGCCGCTGAGAAGCAGAAACGACACGAAGAAAAGAAGCAGAAACGTGAGTTGGAACAGATGCTTGAAGAAGACGTACCAGCGATCGAACCATCTCGAGTTGAAAACACCTCATCACAGTCATCAGGATCCGAGGTGGTATGTACTGGGATGACTGAAGTGCCTCGAGGAGTACACACATTTGAGACGAGTACTAGTACAAGATCTATAATCGACAACTCGCAGCATTTAAACGACGACTCAAGCACACATGGGAACACATATCCATTGACTCTCGAGATCGTACCGAAGAAGCTGAATTCATCTTCCCACCATCAAAGCAGTGCCAATGCTGCAGCCCTCACGATTCAAAAGGCACTGAAAAAGAAGTACAAGGAGTGCAAGACGATGTTCCGACAATCCCCGAGAGTGTTCGCAGAGGAAATGATCGGTTCACCTCTGCCTGAAAAAGTACTGTCATTTCCAGTTGGTGTTGAGAATTCGCTTGCATCGGAGGTGCCAAATGCGACGATCGACATCATAGTGAAAGCTAATCTTGATCCTTCGACTGGAAAAATCGTGACTGAATACCCGGTGCCTGAACAACGTGAACCTATTTGTGTGCCGCCACTGAATCTAACTCAAACGAAACTATTGACACTACCACCACGTTCTCCAAGTTCGGCTTCAGCCTCGTCGAGGTCATGCTCCTCGTCGTGTACTTGTTCTGAATCGGGATCGTGTTCCTCCTGCTCTTCATGTTCATGCTCAAGCTCAAGCTCCCGCTCCTGTTCATCGTCAGCATCGCAATCATCTAATAGGTCTAGAAGACGTCGGAGTCACAGGAACCATACAACTCGATCGTCGCATTTACAACATCGTAAAAGTCTCCACACCACGCGATCATCGCGTAGACACAGCCACAACAGCAATGGGCCATCTTTCTCATTGCTACCAGTACCTCACAATGAGGAGAAAAACTATGGTGAAGTACATCACTTCATGGCCACTAGAATCCAAGCAATGACACGTGGTCATGGAGGTCGAGAAAGAGCACGTCGGCGACAAATTGAGCTGGATCAAGAATTACGAGAGGAAGCTCTTCACGAGCTGCAGCAGGAAGCAGTCGTCAAGATTCAGACCAGAGCTCGTGGAGTGCTGGTGCGCAAGAAAATGCCGATGTCCGATACGGAGAGGCGACGACGAAGACGGAAGCGAGGTGAGCTCCGCAATAATGCTGTAATGTCGCCGCCAGGATCCCCGCAGGAACACTGGGAAGTTGAACAAGGAATATATGAAGACCCCGGTGAGATCGGTGAGTGGCCGCAAGAACTTGACTTGGAACTGCAGGATGACTGGCAAGAATTGGATCAACCAACCACACTGGGGGATAGCGTAACACAGACGCAATTTCTCTCACGAGGCCGGCTACGAGTGTTTTGTGGCACCTGGAACATGCACGCGAAGAAACCTACTGACGATTTACGTCTTTGGATCCGACTCAATAAGTATCATATTGTTGCAATTGGCAGTGAAGAATGCGTCAACTCGATTGCGAAGAGCGTCCTGTTCACATCGAAGAAATCTTGGGAAGACCAACTGAAGAGTACATTGGGGGATGATTACATCCTGGTAGCATCTCATGCTCTTACTGCCATCCACAATGTCGTCTTCGTACACTCCAGCGTCCTGCCGCTACTTGGTAATATTCAGTCGGATGCTGTCGCAACAGGCCTCGGAAACCAGTTAGGAAACAAGGGAGGCGTGGGGATTGCATTCACAGTGGGAATGACCAGTTTTGCCTTCATCAACTGCCACTTCGAGGCGCATCAACGCAACGTCTCCAAGCGAAATGGCAACTTTCATCGGATCAACCACGAATTGAAACTCTCGCCTACAGCAACAGGGGCGCAATCTCCAATAAACTCTGTGGCTGTAGCTCCAACTCCTGGTAGTCCTATCAACGACCTGCAAGGGCTTGGCCGAACCTCAGCAAACCGATTTTCGATGGGTGGAGCCACAAGTTCCAAGCGTACTGTGAGCGAACTATTTGACCGCGTTTTCTGGTATGGGGACCTCAACTATCGTATCAACGGAACTAGGCGCATGGTTGACACGCTGCTACTTCGGAACCAATACGAAGTGCTGTATGCGAACGACCAATTGCAGCGTGAGATGAAAGCTGGCAATGTGTTCGTCCACTTCAAAGAAGGCCAGCCGAACTTTCGGCCCACGTACAAATTTGACAAACGCAGCGATGTGTACGATTCGTCGGCTAAACAGCGGATTCCGTCCTGGACAGATCGCGTGCTGTATTTATCAAACGACAAAGCTTACGATATCGAGCTACTTAGCTACCGGAGTCAAATGAACTTCCGTACGTCAGACCATCGGCCTGTGTGTGCTACTTTTCAAGTTAATTTCCGTGCAACTGGAACAGTTGAATCACTACAATCACCTCGTCACAATCGTGGTGGCCAGGATCGTGACAATCATGCCGCAAGTCAAGCATGCACGATACAGTAAATTAAGAGATAAGAGCAAATAAAGTTGGGATGGATTACAGCATGAAAGCTTTTCGCTTACATATTTCAAGCATTGCGTTCGTCTAGCGTTCGTTTGCAATAAAAAATACTAGAGTTTCATGCTCTTTTCAGTTGCATGTTTAAGGGGAACTACTGTGGTATTTGTTGTTTGCGTTCTGATATTCGTCGTGCTCAGCCTGACATTTAGTTTTACACGAGACTCAGAGGTGTATTTAAGAGTGTCTACGCTTGACGAGGTTGTTCAACGTTCACAGCGTGGAATTTTTTCCCTCTGGCAGCAACTCGAGCGATTTTTGCAGATACAGCATACATGTCACCCCCGCATGTTGCACGACAATATTCAAAAGGAATTCAATGGCAATTAAAGTAGGCGGTTCGATAGGATACCTCAAGTGAACGGAGCATTAAGATCAACCCCTGCACACGAAAGTACGAATTAGTGAGGATGAGCTATCGAAGAAAGCTCCAGACAAACGTACCGTTATGCTCTAGTGTTATTTGCAATATCCACGAAATCCACAGGAAGTAGTGACCCTGAAGTATAGCTACCTGAGTCTCCAAGAACGAATGCGAGTTGATACACTGGGGAAAATCCAAACTTTCGTTTGAGGAGAAAATTGAGGCCAATGAATGAGGCCAACTCGACAGAAGCATACAGCAACAGATTCACTTGTGTGTTTGCAAATTTTTCTGGAGTCAATGAACGTGTGTGCGGGTAGTACGCAGCCGTCGGAAGACGATAAAGGATCGTGAGGTAGATTGTGTAGAGCATTGGTATGGCGAACTCAATGAACTCCGCCATAACCACATATTCGCAATGAAAGAGTACTTGCAGTGCATCTTGAGCTTCTTCTACGGCTGTACTGTGACCAGCTTGGGTAATCGTAGTTTTCCTATTACTAGTCTTGACAACACTCGCGAAATTCCGCCGTTCTATAGCGTTTCTAGTTTCCGGTGTGAAGATTCGATTGTTGTCATCAGCGTAGTCGTGAGTGGAGAAGTTGCTGTCTGCATGCACACCACTACATATACGACGTTGCATACATCAACGGAGAAGACAACGATCACACCAACACATTCGTGAAGGTGCGCAGACGTCTTGGCGATCACTTGCTTGATACAAAACTTGAGAATCGGCAGCACGAAGATAAATGCAGTTTGCTGATTACCCGAAAGTTGGTTGAATACAGCACTGAACAATGGGTAAGCAATCGCTAGAACAGCTTGAGCAGCGATTCCTAGTAATTGTGAAAATAATTGTTGGCGTAGCACAGGAGATCTAGCTAACACTCGTGGGTCAATGCTCAGCACTAATAAAATCATGTAGAACGACACAAAGGGAGGTACAGTGAACACGTATCCAAACGGAACCGGGAACTTCCAACCAGCAGCGATAGCCAATGTTAAAGCCACATAGCAAGCACAAGATCCCTGTGGTAGAAATGATTCCCCGCTCAAGAACTTCGATGACTTGGAAAATAGCTCCAAACGAAACAGGTAATGACGAGACAAACAATCGAATCCAAAATGTGTAATTCGCTTTCCACCCTGCGTCAGGTGGTTTCAGTGGGATGCATTCCATCAAAGTTGCCACAACAAACGCAGGGGTTAACGACATGATACAAACTAGAAAGACACGACCTGGTGATGTGCAATGATAGTAGTCCCGAAATGACAAAAGTCGCTGAACGGAATAGCGTCCTCGATGGCCGACCTGGATGCGTTTCCAATAGTTTCCAATGGCTTTAAGCATTTGTTCTAATGTCTCTAGTAGGACAAGAAAGGATGACGGTGTTGCAATTGCAGTTGGATAGACTTTTGAGCTTGAAGTCATTCGTGTTTCACTGTGAAGGCAACGCCAATAGGTCCTAGTAGTAAAGACTTGATTGTAGCCGACGAATGATGAATTGTAGTTTGTTGTAGCATTTCATATGGCTGTTTTTCTACTGTCTAATTTGAGTACAACAGAGGAATGAAGGACAGCGAGGCTAAATTTGCAGGTTCGATAACAAGCAAGAAGTCCGCCCGTTGCTTATGTATGATGGAAAAGAGGTCATCTACTTGTGGTTTTAAACCTATAGACTAGGGGCTTGAAAGCCCAATGATGGTGGGAGTTTAGGGCCCGGAAATTAGGAAGAGTGAAGCTAAATCGTAGCTTCTGTTTGATTATGCTCACCAACACCTTTTAGCATCCTTTGAGCGCCTTGTGCTCAAACATTCCTTCCTCACTAGATGTAAGAAATATTCTTAAATTCATGAGTGACAACGTGGCTCCATGCATGGTTAAGCAACACTTGCATCCAGGTTACGAGTCTGTCCGTAGAGATGACGTGGTGTCAAATTACGTTACTTCGATCACCATACAGAATATAGTGCATACTTTGCTATCGTTACCATCGCTTTGTGAGAGGAATGGTTCTTCACCATACACAGAGCTCCTTCCAGCAACATCATTAACAATACTTATGCCAGTACTTAACAGTTCGGAAATGGTGCATCTTCAACGTAGTATGTATTGATTAAGTAGGCCATTTTCAGAACTGGATGGTGATATGGCAATTCACCCTGAAAGGTGGCGAAGTAGCTTGAGCACGGAGTATTTCACTTTCTGAACTTGATGGTGATCTGGCAATTCACCTTGCGAGGTGGTGATGTAACTTCAGCCATATTAATCTCGACATCGATTGTTTGATCATTGCAGTAATTTGCAGTAACGTGATCGTCAAGCTGTTCCTTTCCTTCGGAGATCACCTTGTCGTCCCTGTCATTTGTGCAGTTTGCAAATTCCGTTAGCTACATGATAAAACAGCAAATTACAGTGGACTACGGACCTACAACAGCTAGTCAGGCGACGCGTCTGCTTTACCCAAACATGCAGTGTGCAGTTGCGCAACATCTCGATGGAGTCCAAATTCACGTTTCCAAAATTCGATCCCCACGATATTCCTGTACTCGTACTCGATGCTCGGTCGGTGAATCCTTCACTTTTTACGATTGGGGTCTTGACCCCATGCTCAAGTTTCCATTCACAGTACATTTTCGTGAAGATCTTCGCATCCCAAGATCCTGTCGCTTCAGTGATACTAAGCGAAATTGACGGCACAGTCGGTGCCACCACTGGCGGAGGTTGTTTGGTATCGTAGGGTTCTGGATCACACTTCACGTAATCATCCATTTGGTTCAATTCTTCCTGGCTCACCCAGATGTAGTGACTGTCTTTAGCAACTCGAAGCAAGTTGCAGTTTTCTCCGATTGTTCGCTCGTCAATAGGTGGATCATGTTGTGCTAACAACGCCAGCAGAAACTCCGTTCGTTCGGCCGGTCCCATACCCAGCTCCGTTGATGACTTCTTTTCGCCTGGACCTATGTGAGCTCGGTCAACAACATCCTTGACCGTAGTCGCTTGATACAGAACCGATTTCGATTCTGGCACAACATACGAGGTGTCAGGAGATATTTTACCGTAATCGCGACCAAGCAACCTTACCAACTAGAACTTGAGTCACGGCAGAATTAATCACAGAGACGGGAATAGCCGCAGAAATGACCGAGAGCACAGAAATGCCCACCTGTGCGCCGCAAAGGATTAGCACCAGATTTGTTGCATAAATAATAGGAGAAACTTACCTGAAAAAACTTGGAATGCTTTGTGAAGAAGTTGTCTGTAATCTGGATTTTCAAGGGTTCATGCCAGCACTTGCCGGAGACATCACTATGAACGTGTATTTCAACAGGTTTCCCCTTGTTGGGATACGCTAAAGACCACAGTGCAGGTAAACGACACTTATCGTTGGTGACGACAAGTGTTTTCAACACTTCCAGTCGATGACGCAACTCGAGCTTAACGAGCACATCTGGATTTGCCCACGCGCGCTGGATGAACCAGTCAAAATTAGGCGGCAACCATGGCGCTTTTGTCTCTCGCAGTCGTGTTTCGCCCACAGACTTTTCCTTCAACAGACAATTGACGTCGCGATCGTTTCCTTGATCATCAACAAGGAACCGCTCGAGCTTTGCATGCTTGGTTAACCCAGGATAGTCATTTTCCAGCATTCTCTCCATCTCAATCACAAAATACATCATTTCTGCCCATGCCAACTTCTTCGTGGCTGTCGCTACTTCTATCGTGATATCGTCGTAGCGCCCCATTTTGTTTGCACTAAGATAAATAGCCGCTCGAAACTCATCACGAACACTAATCTCGAAGTGCGAATCTCGAGCTTCGCGATGGACATAAGGGCGATAGCATTTCACCACAAAATTCACGAAGACTGCCTCTGATATCACAATGGGAAACGAGTATCGCCACTTTGCAATATAAAAACTATCACCAAAATTCTGTACCAGAATCGTGTTTTGCCGTGTCAACGGTTTGAGAGCTTTCTTAGCTCTTGTTCGCGCCTTCCAATACATCGGCACGATGATATCAGCCTTGTCAATACTCTCCATATCGTTTACAGGATACACCAAGTTCAAGTGATGCAGCAAACGCTTGAATAGATGCACCATCTCGCCAGTTTCATCCATTCTACCCAAGTATTTCCAAGACTGAAATGTCACCAGCAGTGAGTGAGGTAGTGTACCATCACGCCAAAGCGTTTTGTGCATTGGATCGACTGAACCTTCATACTTGTGATTAACGACCTCACGGACGAGGTCGAGCATGACGATAGGATCGATAATGATCCAGTCATCGAACTCTTCTCCGCTCGCTTTGTACCACAAGATATCGCCAAGCTCGTGCAGAACCCGTAAAATCTCCCGGCAGACTGCGTTGTTTAGACCTCGAGTTTTCATTAAGTCTCTGCACAGTTCATTGACCGACACAATCACGTTGTCCATTTGATTCTGCTGTGAAGCGCTAGCCTCACCTCGCCTTTTAATGATGTACTTGAGAACTTGGGTATATGTAGCTGGCATCTTAAAGCTGAGATCACGTTTTGCGATGATAGCATCCTTAATGGAATCTTTCACTTTTTGGATGGCCTCCACATTTGTTACACTAGTAGTCACCATCTCCTGGTTGAACTCTTGCTTCAATGCATTCGCTGCCTCTCCAGTTATCTCCACGTTACCATCAGGAGCATCCAGGAATTGGTTCAGCCGACCATTGATGTCATTGATAACTTCATTTCGCGATGAGTCAGATATTTCATCGCGCTTCGTCCCAATTAGCTTGAACTGAGCTTCTGGTTGTCGAAACAAGACCAACACTATCCAGTAAAGAATATGTTTCCCAAAGAACCACTGTAGAACCTTGTCACGGTGCATTTTCGATTCCGTTTTGGATTTTTCCAACATATTGCCGTATGCTTTCAAGTCGACACAAACAAGATACAGTGTACGCTTGGAAAAGAACACTGCATGCGCCACATGGTAAACGTCCTGGCCAGCGAAATCCCAAAACGTGACATCGTGGTGCTTCTCCTCGGTCTCGCTTCTCTCTTCCGTAAATCTCAGTGAAAACAAGTCGATGCCAATCGTTCGGTCAGTGATAGGAACCAAGACTGGTGTGTCTTTCGTGATCGATCTAATGAGACTCGTTTTTCCCCATGTGGTGGGACCAATAACGCAAATCTTCCGTCGATAAATTAATTCGCTTGCATCCGTTTTCTCCAGTTCGGTCAGATACGACTTGACAGCGTCTTCGCCGCCTTTGACGACTTCCGAGGGAACTTCCAACAGTGGTTGATTCTTCTCGTGGCGATCCTGCCAATATTCGGCACATGCTAGCAGTCCCAGCTGGTGTTTTTTCAGAGGCGGGTTCTGAGTCGATGGAGGCAGTTGAAGCTTTCGTTCTTGCAAACACAACAAGCGAACAACAGCAATGTAGCCATCGTATGGGTCATCATCCTTCGCGACAATCATGTGACTGAGTACGTTGTGACCGTCCTGTGTGCATATATCAACAGTTGCAACCAATGAGTCAGCGGTGGCATTGATATCAGGACAGCGTGATCAAACCTTCGTAAGTGCATGAGCATCGGCACTTCGGTCCAAAAGCAGCTTGACCACTTCGGTACTCCCACTTGTTACTGCGTGATGAAGCACGGTCAATCCGTCCTGCGATGTATCCAGCACAGCACACAAATATGAACTAAACAGTCCAATTCTTCTTACGCATGTTAGGGCTAATCAGAACGTACATTGTCTGAAGCAGCAACATCGGAACCCCATTCCACCAAAAGTGATATCACCTTGATCTGACCATTGCTCACAGCATCATGAAGAGCTGTCCTGCCAAGCTGCACGAGAAAGCCACAGAAACGAACCCGAATGAGTCATATTAGACCTTTCCATTCGAAGATTCTGCAAGCATTATCAAAACGTACATTGTTCACATCAGCGACGTCAGCACCTCGTTCCAACAACAACGAAACCACGTCAGCGTGGCCATAGCGTGCAGCGAAATGAAGTGCGGTCCAGCCATTCTGGACCATACCAGAACCAACATCACAAGACAAACCACCAAATAACGTTACAGCTACAGTCGTTGGTAGCACATAGCAGCAAGATAGAAATACCTTGTCTTGAGCAGCTACGCCAACCCCTTCTTTCAAAAGCAACGAAATCACCTCTGTGTGACCTCTTACAGCAGCACAATGAAGAGCAGTCTTGCCATCCTGAATCCAATAAACACGAACGAAATGACCAGAAATCATCAGCCATTTCTTCTTCCTGTATCACAGCAATCACCGGATACACCTCCAAAACGTACAATGTCTTGAGCAGATACGTCAACCCCTTCTTTCAAAAGCAACGAAATCACCTCTGTGTGATCCCTTTCTGTGGCATAATGAAGAGCGGTCTTGCCATCCTGAATCCAATAAACACGAACGAAATGACCAGAAAACATCAGCCATTTCTTCTACCTGTATCACAGCAATCACCGGATACACCTCCAAAACGTACAATGTCTTGAGCAGATACGTCAACCCCTTCTTTCAAAAGCAACGAAATCACCTCTGTGTGATCCCTTTCTGTGGCATAATGAAGAGCGGTCTTGCCATCCTGAATCCAATAAACACGAACGAAATGACCAGAAAACATCAGCCATGTCTTCTTCCTGCATCACAGCAACCACCGGATACACCTCCAAAACGTACAATGTCTTGAGCAGATACGTCAACCCCTTCTTTCAAAAGCAACGAAATCACCTCTGTGTGATCCCTTTCTGTGGCATAATGAAGAGCGGTCTTGCCATCCTGAATCCAATAAACACGAACGAAATGACCAGAAAACATCAGCCATGTCTTCTTCCTGCATCACAGCAACCACCGGATACACCTCCAAAACGTACAATGTCTTGAGCAGATATGTCAACCCCTCCTTTCAAAAGCAACGAAATCACCTCTGTGTGACCGCTTTCTGCAGCACAGTGAAGAGCGGCCTCGAAGTTTTTAAATGCCATGTGTTGATACTTGAGTTGGTCTAGCTCTTCTTGACTAACCCATATGTTGAAATAATTATCCAATTGGCCCAACTCCTCTCGATTCTCCCAGATAAAGCGACTGTATATGGCAGCAAGATGCAATTTGCAGTTTTCTCCGATTGTTCGCTCGTCAATAGGTGGATCATGTTGTGCTAACAACGCCAGCAGAAACTCCGTTCGTTCGGCCGGTCCCTTACCCAGCTCCGTTGATGACTTCTTTTCGCCTGGACCTATGTGAGCTCGGTCAACAACATCCTTGACCGTAGTCGCTTGATACAGAACCGATTTCGATTCTGGCACAACATACGAGGTGTCAGGAGATATTTTACCGTAATCGCGACCAAGCAACCTTACCAACTAGAACTTGAGTCACGGCAGAATTAATCACAGAGACGGGAATAGCCGCAGAAATGACCGAGAGCACAGAAATGCCCACCTGTGCGCCGCAAAGGATTAGCACCAGATTTGTTGCATAAATAATAGGAGAAACTTACCTGAAAAAACTTGGAATGCTTTGTGAAGAAGTTGTCTGTAATCTGGATTTTCAAGGGTTCATGCCAGCACTGGCCAGAGAAATCACTATGAACGCGTATCTCAACCGGTTGTCCCTTTGTAGGATACGCTAATGACCACAGTGCAGGTAAACGACGCTTACCATTGGTGACGCCAAGTGTTTTCAACACTTCCAGTCGATGACGCAACTCGAGCTTAACGAGCACATCTGGATTTGCCCACGCGCGCTGGATGAACCAGTCAAAATTAGGCGGCAACCATGGCGCTTTTGTCTCTCGCAGTCGTGTTTCGCCCACAGACTTTTCCTTCAACAGACAATTGACGTCGCGATCGTTTCCTTGATCATCAACAAGGAACCGCTCGAGCTTTGCATGCTTGGTTAACCCAGGATAGTCATTTTCCAGCATTCTCTCCATCTCAATCACAAAATACATCATTTCTGCCCATGCCAACTTCTTCGTGGCTGTCGCTACTTCTATCGTGATATCGTCGTAGCGCCCCATTTTGTTTGCACTAAGATAAATAGCCGCTCGAAACTCATCACGAACACTAATCTCAAAGTGCGAATCTCGAGCTTCGCGATGGACATAAGGGCGATAGCATTTCACCACAAAATTCACGAAGACTGCCTCTGATATCACAATGGGAAACGAGTATCGCCACTTTGCAATATAAAAACTATCACCAAAATTCTGTACCAGAATCGTGTTTTGCCGTGTCAACGGTTTGAGAGCTTTCTTAGCTCTTGTTCGCGCCTTCCAATACATCGGCACGATGATATCAGCCTTGTCAATACTCTCCATATCGTTTACAGGATACACCAAGTTCAAGTGATGCAGCAAACGCTTGAATAGATGCACCATCTCGCCAGTTTCATCCATTCTACCCAAGCATTGCCACGATGGAAATGTCATCAGCAGCGAGTGAGGTAGTGTACCGTCACGCCAAAGCCTTTTGAATCTTTCGTCCATTGAATCTTCATACTTGTGATTAACGACCTCACGGACGAGGTCGAGCATGACGATAGGATCGATAATGATCCAGTCATCGAACTCGTACCAAAAGACATCTCCAAGATCGTGCAGAACCCGTAAAATCTCCCGGCAGACTGCGTTTTTTAGACCCCGAGTTCTCATTAAGTCTCTGCACAGTTCATTGACCGACACAATCACGTTGTCCATTTGATTCTGCTGTGAAGCGCTAGCCTCACCTCGCCTTTTAATGATGTACTTGAGAACTTGGGTATATGTAGCTGGCATCTTAAAGCTGAGATCACGTTTTGCGATGATAGCATCCTTAATGGAATCTTTCACTTTTTGGATGGCCTCCACATTTGTTACACTAGTAGTCACCATCTCCTGGTTGAACTCTTGCTTCAATGCATTCGCTGTCTCTCCAGTTATCTCCACGTTACCATCAGGAGCATCCAGGAATTGGTTCAGACGAAATCTGACATCTTCGGCAACAGCAATTCGTGAGGCGTCATCTGACACCAGATCAAGTTTCGTTCCAATTAGCTTGAACTGGGTGTCTGGTTGGCGAGACAAAATCAACACCATCCATCGGAGAATATTTTTCTCGAAGAACCGCTGCTTGATCCTTTCAGGTTCCATCGTGTTAACCTCAGCATTGGCATTCTTAAGCATTTTGTCGTAGGCGTGCAAGTCGACACAAACAAGATACAGTGTACGCTTGGAAAAGAACACTGCATGCGCCACATGGTAAACGTCCTGGCCAGCGAAATCCCAAAACGTGACATCGTGGTGCTTCTCCTCGGTCTCGCTTCTCTCTTCCGTAAATCTCAGTGAAAACAAGTCGATGCCAATCGTTCGGTCAGTGATAGGAACCAAGACTGGTGTGTCTTTCGTGATCGATCTAATGAGACTCGTTTTTCCCCATGTGGTGGGACCAATAACGCAAATCTTCCGTCGATAAATTAATTCGCTTGCATCCGTTTTCTCCAGTTCGGTCAGATACGACTTGACAGCGTCTTCGCCGCCTTTGACGACTTCCGAGGGAACTTCCAACAGTGGTTGATTCTTCTCGTGGCGATCCTGCCAATATTCGGCACATGCTAGCAGTCCCAGCTGGTGTTTTTTCAGAGGCGGGTTCTGAGTCGATGGAGGCAGTTGAAGCTTTCGTTCTTGCAAACACAACAAGCGAACAACAGCAATGTAGCCATCGTATGGGTCATCATCCTTCGCGACAATCATGTGACTGAGTACGTTGTGACCGTCCTGTGTGCATATATCAACAGTTGCAACCAATGAGTCAGCGGTGGCATTGATATCAGGACAGCGTGATCAAACCTTCGTAAGTGCATGAGCATCGGCACTTCGGTCCAAAAGCAGCTTGACCACTTCGGTACTCCCACTTGTTACTGCGTGATGAAGCACGGTCAATCCGTCCTGCGATGTATCCAGCACAGCACACAAATATGAACTAAACAGTCCAATTCTTCTTACGCATGTTAGGGCTAATCAGAACGTACATTGTCTGAAGCAGCAACATCGGAACCCCATTCCACCAAAAGTGATATCACCTTGATCTGACCATTGCTCACAGCATCATGAAGAGCTGTCCTGCCAAGCTGCACGAGAAAGCCACAGAAACGAATCCGAATGAGTCATATTAGACCTTTCCATTCGAAGATTCTGCAAGCATTATCAAAACGTACATTGTTCACATCAGCGACGTCAGCACCTCGTTCCAACAACAACGAAACCACATCGACGTGGCCATCTGTTGCAGTAATACGAAGTGCGGCACCCTGGAACATCAAATTAAAAGGTGAGGTGTCTTCTACTTGTGCTAATGGAGTTCCCAGTGCTGTACCCCATCTGGTGTTTTGACATCAGCTCCTTGATGAATCAGAGCTGCAATTTCATCTGCTGCTTGTTGGCCAAATTTGTGCCACACTTCCTTCAACCTCTCCTCCTATTTAATACTTCATCGATCAGTACACAAAGTTACCACTGATGTCTCGGTGACTAAGTACTCACCGTGACACTTGTAATCTCCTCTTTCTCAAGATACTCTAAGACAGCCTTCATCCCCTGTTCGACAACCCACTTCTCGTGTACAATGAACGTCAGCATTTGCTCTGCTTTTCCGCATACAAGTAGGTAGGACACGTACCGATGGTACATGGATCCCCTGTTCCTCCAACCACTGCTGGCGTCTCTTAACCACACGGTTTACGACTGCATGGAGGGATGACTGCGACTAGAACAACAGACAATAGACGATGTTCAGCCTAACGTATGCGACCAACTATCACTTTGTTTCTCACCTCATTCTGGCTAAAGTCCATTGCGGACAGCAAATTGAGAACTGACGCCGACTGCGAAATCTCCAGGGCTCGAGCGATATGGACAGGAGGTTCTGAACGCAAATTTGCCCATAGTCCTTGTTACCCAACGGAGGGTGTCTAATTGACAGTTCATGCAGTTTGTGCTTTCCTGAACCTTTTACTCTGTGGTTGAGAGTGTCAAGTTAGAGCAGACACACTGTACTGATGAACTCAACCGTTAGCTAGCAGAACCACTTGCTCGACACGGACATGTGCTGGCCTGAATCGTGAAAGGAGAAGCTGATGTGTTCACTACGCAGCGTTGTCTCCAATATGAACGCTACGTCCAGCTGTGAGGTCACTCCAGTTCTGTTGTAGCTCTAGTGCTTAGCAAATGAATTTGACCCCTCTTCATACTAGTTGAAAACCAATCACTTTCTTGCACTCGCTCCTATTTCATTCATTACTTACCTCCTTGCCATGGACTATTGCGAAGGAAACGATATACCGTCTCCAACGAAAGTAAAGTGGCTTTTACTCCAGTCTCTCTTGAAAAATCGACTGGAATGACCACAACTGGGTCTCCACTGCTACACTACCACCACGTTCTCCAAGTTCGGCTTCAGCCTCGTCGAGGTCATGCTCCTCGTCGTGTACTTGTTCTGAATCGGGATCGTGTTCCTCCTGCTCTTCATGTTCATGCTCAAGCTCAAGCTCCCGCTCCTGTTCATCGTCAGCATCGCAATCATCTAATAGGTCTAGAAGACGTCGGAGTCACAGGAACCATACAACTCGATCGTCGCATTTACAACATCGTAAAAGTCTCCACACCACGCGATCATCGCGTAGACACAGCCACAACAGCAATGGGCCATCTTTCTCATTGCTACCAGTACCTCACAATGAGGAGAAAAACTATGGTGAAGTACATCACTTCATGGCCACTAGAATCCAAGCAATGACACGTGGTCATGGAGGTCGAGAAAGAGCACGTCGGCGACAAATTGAGCTGGATCAAGAATTACGAGAGGAAGCTCTTCACGAGCTGCAGCAGGAAGCAGTCGTCAAGATTCAGACCAGAGCTCGTGGAGTGCTGGTGCGCAAGAAAATGCCGATGTCCGATACGGAGAGGCGACGACGAAGACGGAAGCGAGGTGAGCTCCGCAATAATGCTGTAATGTCGCCGCCAGGATCCCCGCAGGAACACTGGGAAGTTGAACAAGGAATATATGAAGACCCCGGTGAGATCGGTGAGTGGCCGCAAGAACTTGACTTGGAACTGCAGGATGACTGGCAAGAATTGGATCAACCAACCACACTGGTCGCGCAATTCTCGTAGTGGGGGAGAATGGAACGGGTTTTACATTAACCTCGAAAAAAAATGAAGATGGATTTCGTGAGCTCGTAGCATACGTTTGCATGGCTCATATGATCGTCATTGATAACCACGAACACCTGCCAACGAAACCTGATAACTCTCTGCCACTCGAGACTCTCGAGGGTGATCTCATTTATTAAATAGCTGACGATGCGCTGGAATCCGTTTGCTGCACCACCACCTCCACCTGAAAATGTGTCGCTGCTTGACCGCGTGCAAGAGTTGGCGAGTCGTGAACTCGTTTCAACGCGTGCACTTCTCACCGACTTTCAGGAGTTCATCCAACAGGGAAATATGCTCAATATGGCAGTGGGTCTCATCCTGGGATCGTCCTTCTCCGCAATTCTCAACTCTTTGGTCGTGGACATCCTGTCCCCAATCATCAGTCTCTTTACTGGTAAACAACAACTAATTAGATGTACACTTTCGATTGTTATTGACTTGTTTTGTACTATGAAGCACGAGGAATTGCGAATCACTATTACCCTGTACGATGTCCGTCGACGACGCCTTGGTGCTCAGGAGACTCATGGCAGACCTGGAAAGAAGGTATGGATTGTTAATTTTCAACCCTGTTGATCCTGACTGATCATTTTGTAGCACGAGATGCTGGTGCCGTGACTATTAACTACGGGCTATTTCTTGAAAACATCATGAACTTCATCATCAATGCTCTCTTCCTCTTCTTTGCCGTGAAAAAAGGTAGGTAAAAGACGTTGTCAAAGCAATGACAATCAAGAAACTAATTATTTTCTTGTCATTCCAGCTCTCGAGTTTGTCTTCAAACTGAAAGTCGGCGTGAAAAAGCAGTGTCCATACTGCAAGGAGTTCGTGAAGGGTGCCGCTACAAGGTGCAAAGATTGTGGCTCAGATCTTAGTAACCCTCCAAGTCTTGCATGATGGTTCAGCTGCATCGCTGATGTGTGCTAAGGCAAATCTGTACATGCAATTGGATCACTACATTGATTGGACTTTAGGACTTCCTCACCTTACACCTTGTCTTGCACCGTCGACATTCGAGACATCGAGGATGGAGACGTGTTACCCGAAATTGGGAGATCGCGGAGCAGACGTACAGCTTCCTCCACAGAAATGCTAGGGTCATTCGCCAATATGCGCTTGATGATGTTCGTGGAGGCCACAATGTCGTGTAGTTTACTCTTGGCGTTCGCGATGGCGAAGCGTACTTTACGTACAGCCAACTTCTCCTGCATATCCGATAGAACTTGAATCGTTGTGGCATCCAGGTCGTTGACGTTGCACAAATCCATGACCACACCTCGCGTTGTGATGCCATTAGTTTTCAAACGGACCATCTCACGCTCAGCTAACAGAGCCACTCGCTCGCAATTGGCAAAGTAAAGCGAGCTGTCGACGCGAATAACAATGACGTCGCCGAGGTCGTGCGCTTCCCTGACGAGTTCGCGGTCGACAAATCGACCGTTATCCAATTCACCGAGGATGACAACGGGAGATGTCTTGGTCTTCCACATTAGCGCCAACACCGAACAAACAATAGACGCGATAAGGCCATCAAGTACACCAAGGCCCAACGTCAGAATGAAAGAGGCAGTCCACACGACGAATTCGTCACGTTTGACACGGTACAGCCACTTAGCTTCTTTGAACTCGACCAGGGAGTAACCTGCAACGATAATAATCGATGCCAAGGTAGCACTGGGAAGATAATACATGGCACCAGTCAGTGTGTACAGCGCGAGGATGACAATTAGAGTCGTGATAATCGACGAAAGCTGTGTGTGAGCGTTCAGCAGATTCACTGCCGTACGTGACATACCGCCCGTAGGGGGCATGGCTTGGAAGAAACCGCACACGACGCTGGCGATTCCTAAACCCGTAAGTTCCTGGTCACAGTTGATATCTTCTCCACGCTGAATAGCCAGGCGTTTGGCCATAGCGATACTCGACAGGAAAACGACAACCACGACAGTCAACGAGTTGTAGAGAATCGTTCCGAAGCGGTCACCTGCAATGAGTCCCGAGTCAAAACCGTACCAAGGGACCTTGGGGTCAGGGAATCCGCCTGGGATCGTGCCTGTGAGCTTTAAGTGCGACGAACCAAGCACATATCCAACGATGCCACCAACAACGCAAACCACCAGCGGACCAAGGTCACAAATTGTACGTACCATGAAAATCGCAAGCAGCCTAGCCTTCGACTGATTTGGTGCCTCATCCACCAGACTCTTCTCAGCCACCTCACTCAGAGGAGTGTGATCCCCACGACGTTGACGTGCAGATTCCATGCTCACGTATTGTTGGTCGGTTAGTGAAAACCCGTGACTGTGTGTGACCTCAGCAGTGTTATTCACCACAGGAGTGACAATCTGCTCAATCTCGTCAGCTTTCCCTTGCACCTCGTCTTTGGTTGGTTTATCCGTCTCGAAGAGCTGCATCAATACTGGCGACGGGAAGTATTTCTTCTTAAAAATCTTGACACCAAACAAGTACACGATCGAGATAGCTGCCACAGCAAATGCAGTCAAGTTGGTACTACCGATGTGGTTGAAGATCTGGTACACCGTTTGTGGTGGGTAGTCCTGCGACGGAAATTTGATGCCCAAAGCATTGGAAAACTGTGACAACATGATGAGGATACCACCAGCCGACACAAACCCGCCCATAACTGGCCGTGAAAAGAAGTCAGCGAGTTGACTCAAGTTCAGGATCCGCACGATCAGTAGGATGCAGCCACTCAGGAAGGCCATCATGATACCAGTGGCTACTCGTTCCTCCTGACTGTCAATATCTTCCAGAATGGTTCCAACCAGCAACGAAACCTCGGAACCACTTGAGACTGACAACACTGTGCTGGACCCGAAGATGGCGTACACCAGCGGAGCTGTTGCAGCCGTGTACAACCCGTGGTGAGCCGGGACGTTCATGATCGTGGACAATGACACTTCTTGTGGAATGAGCATCATGGCCACGGTGATGCCGGCGACGATGTCGAATTTGAGGTCCTTGGCCACATTATAATGTGGCAGCCAGCGGAAAATCGGTGCGTAGTGCTGCAGCCTCTGCGTCCAGGTTTTCTTGGGCAACGCGAACCGGTCGCTCTCGTGGTGGCCTGTTAGCTGGCTGATGCACGATGCCATCTTGGAACACGAACGGGACTTTGACTTGAGCTCGACGAAGCAAGATGTGGAATGAGTCAAAACCAGTGTGCTCGGTGTCAGCAAGTAATGCATCCGACTAAAGAGGATGTGACACGCGCGGCTAGCCTTTGAGAGGGAACACTTTGACGGTCCATCGGGAGGCAGTTGAGATGACTGACAAGCAGTTAAAGTGACGAGCGCCATAGCTGCTTAGTCAAGACCAGTACGTATTCGATGCTTGCGTCCAGGGGAGATCGAGGTTAGAATGTCAATTGCATGCATGTCCAAGCATCAGAAGACGTCGATGTGCGTCACGAATGACGGGAAATAGGGAGCTTTGCCTCGTATGGACAGGTGGACGGTCTCAGCAGTCCTCCAACACCGGAACACTGCAAAATGTGTCGACCGTGTCGTGCCCTGTCATTGGCGTGAGCTGCACCAATGCGATCACGTGGACCCAGCACGTCAAGACACTTTCCGCAGATTGAGGCGGGCCATTTCAGACAAGTGTGGTCTTGACTCAATATTCATTCTTGATGAACATCCAATTCACGTATTCTTCATTATTACAGTGACAATTATCCAGGCAATGGGGTTCTAAATGCTGTGCACACGAGAGGAGCGTGTCAATGCCTGACTTTCGTCGGGTGGCATCTCTTCCTCGCGGATTGCTTTAATAGCTTCCATAAATCCAATACGAGCGTCGTTATGGACAATACCCACAAGGAATTCGGACGTCTGAAGAAGTTGTTGGAGGCGATCTCGCGCATTTACAATAGCCAACATGATGCCTTGCATACGCAACTCAGTCTTCAAGTGCTTCATCATCTGAATCGTAGTGGTGTCCCAGTCCATGATGGAACCAGCATCGATCACCACACCACGGACAATCACGCCTTCCGTTTCATGCCGCTTGCGAATCTCGCGTTCTACCACGCGCTCAATGTACTCGCAGTTGGCAAAGTACAAAGCACCTTCCACACGAATCGCTACGACGTCAGACAGCGGACGTGCTGTGTCCGGATACAGATCCAGTTCCACAATTCGGTTCTCGCCAGTCTCCTCGTCGGTTAGTTCACCCAGCATGGATACAGTAGGGCGGCGAGTTTTGTAAATCACAGCGATCAGTGAGCAGAAAATGGAGGATAGTAGTCCAGGGAGCACACCTAGCATGCACGACAGCACAAATGACGCCAACCA
The DNA here is from genome assembly GCA_008079305.1 of Phytophthora palmivora. Taxonomy (NCBI): domain Eukaryota; phylum Oomycota; class Peronosporomycetes; order Peronosporales; family Peronosporaceae; genus Phytophthora; species Phytophthora palmivora. The sequence goes on from VOQZ01001793.1 coordinate 85,540, forward strand.
AACGTAGAACTCATCCGGCTTAACACGATACAGCCACTTTGCCTCCTTCAACTCAATGAGAGAGTAACCTGCGACGATAATGATGGAAGCTAGACTAGCCTTCGGCAGGTAGGCTAGAGCTGATGTGGCCGTGTACAAAACCAACACCACAACAAGAACGGTGATCACACTTGCTAACTGTGTGCGAGCATTCTGCATGTTCACTGCTGTACGTGAGAGACCACCGGTAGAAGGCATCCCCTGGAAAAAGGATCCTACGAGGTTAGAAAAACCGAGAGCAATGAGCTCTTGGTTTGGTCGGATCCTGTAGCCTTCTTTGATTGCAAGTCGCTTTGCCATGGCAACACTGCACATGTAAGAGATGATAGCGATTGATAGTGTATCAATGAACAGGTGATACAGACGATCAGCCTCGATGATGTTTTCGCTCAATCCATACCATGGCCTTTTGGGCGCGGGATAACCACCCGGAACATCTCCAGCGAGCGCTAACGAGCCTTCTGGCGCCAGATACCCAACAATCCCACCAAGCAAACACACCATAAAGGCACCCAGGTCACATACTAATCGCAGCGCAATGAGAACAGCCATTTTTGAGCGCAACACACGGATAGATGTTGATGATGCTGCCAACATGCGTCCAGTCAGTGCAGTAGAAGAGTCTGCCGATTCGGACCCAGTCTCAGATACTGCAGGCGATGGCAGCGCTTTCACACGTCTCTTCATTTCAGCCTCGGCCTTAGCTTCGGCATCATCGTCGTTGAGATCAGCACCATTGCGATTGCGCCGCGGTATCTCCACCTGAGGTTGCGTTGGATTCATTCTGGGCAACGTTCGTACAGTAGATTCGTCTGAACTAGAACGGTGCATTCCAGAGCCGCCATCGGGGCGAGTGCCAAAGTCCAGGGGTCTCTCAATCGTAATATAGTCTTCATCAGAAAGCGAAAAGCCTACACCATCATCCATGCGCCCATGACGAGTGCTACGAGTAATAGCAGCTAGATCTCTCTGACGACTTGAGCGAGCCAAATCCAAATCATTTGAGCCAAGATCTCGGCTGTTGTGCGCTGAAGACCCCCACGGTGACGACAGCACATAGTCTCGACGTCGCAGAGAGCCCGTGGTAAACACCGCTGGCAAGTCCGCCCATCTAGATCCACGTGGCGAGACGGTAACATCTTTTACATCTAAACCTGTCTCGTCCGAAGTCTGCCTAGGTTGTCGTTTCTTGGGTTTCGGCACGTCACCGAGCTCAATGTCACCGCCGTAGCTTGCATCTCCTCGATCCTTGGAATCTCGACTCTCCTCTGCATCCTCGTCACTCATATCACGTTCCTCTCCACTAGCTGAGCTCGCACTCATGGACAATTGATTCAGCGCTCTGGACGTTTCAATTGCAAATTGGTCTTCAAACTCCACTTCAACTCTCGCCAGCTCTGTCACAACTCGTCTCTTGAGTTCGTGCATCCCCACGAGCACTAAAATGGAAAAAACTCCCAGTGCAAAACTCAAGCCATTGAGTTGTGGGAATTGCTCAAAGAGATCCAAGACCGTCAAGACTGGCAGATCTCTGCTCTTGACTTCGAGTCCCAGCCAACTCGCCACTTGGGACAACATGATGAGCACTCCTCCAGCTGAAATAAAGCCGCCCATCACTGGTCTCGAGAAAAAGTCGGCAATAACGCCAAGTCGAAAGACACCCATAAAAAGGAGTACCACACCACTTAAAAAGCTCAGGAGAATGCCAGTCGCAATGCGTTCCTCTTCACTCTCCACCTTTTTAATAGCAGAACCCACTAAGAGACTCACTTCAGCCCCATTGGCGACAGAGAGTACCCGAGATGTACCAAGTAAGGGGTAGATCATGGGTACAACTGCAGCTGTATAGAGACCGTAAATAGGGGGTACCCCCATAATGGCACTGAGGGATACTTCCTGGGGTACAATCATGAGCCCGACCGTAACCCCTGACACAAGGTCGAACTGTAAGTCTTCACGGATATCGTAAGCAGGTAGCCATTCCAAAATGGGTACATGTTGTTTCAGGAAAAAGAGTAACCTCTGACGGGTTATGGTCTGTCGAGCCTCGCAAGCTTGAGTCCATAGTGAAGAGACGAGAGCGCTGACGCAGCTGAGCGATAGCTCTCTGGAGTCAGGAGATGACGGGGAAGAAGACGGCGCCATGGACACTCGATAATTCGCCCTGGGAGGAGAACACACGTACAAGAAGCTCAGGTGCCTCCAAGCCTTCAAATAGTCAAGTGACGTATGCGTCTGTCTCTATTTCGATGAGCAGATGTACCTCTACTTAAGGATATCTGGACGACGTAACTACAATATCAATTATTAACAACTTCTAATTCGAATAATCGAAGTTTTGATGTAGAATACCCTTTACAACAACTTTATTATTCTTCCGAATAAGGAATATATGCAGTAAGATAGTGTCGGCATAGTCGACGACTGGTGCGTTCAAAGGTAGAATTCTACCATGTCGAACGTCCGGATCAAGCAGGAGCAGATGCGTCCCAGTGGAACTCAACGCAATGATACCACTTCTACAGGAGATACCGTCGCACAAGAGGTAGAATTCTACCACTGGTTCTACTTCGTACTAACATTCATTATTGGTAGATTTCAGCGTCGTACCACGCGGCAGTGAGGGAGGGCGACCAACATCGGACGAATCTGCTGCTCATACACGCGTGCAATTGCGACGACGCTCAGTGTCTCGACCGCGAGTTCCGCGCCCTGTGCTCGCACATGAAGAGGTTCCTCCGGGCGGCCTGTTGGGCTTCACACAGTGACCGATGGCGGTCGTATCCCATTGCTACTGCCGTTATTGAGTTGTTCACGTACCATGCACTGCACTGTCAAGCGCTGCAGTGCCAAGTGCCAATGTGTCGACATCTGCGTGGCCAAGTGCTGCTTTAGTTTGTACTTAACTGGGTCCTCCACTTTGAATGACCAGCTTTATTTCATGAAGATTGAGGTCTCACGTCGTGGTGACTAGTGTCGGGATGTCCCTACGTCAAATAGTTGACCCAATAGCTCCGTGATGCAGAGTTCATGCAATCGTTCCGTTGCATTAACGTCTGTAAAAATACTCGCCGTCTTCAGTTTTCGATGGCAACTAAAGACGGTGACCAGTGCTCGACTGCAGTATGGACGGCCGCGCTTCTACTGCGCCAACCCCGAAAGGCAGGAAATGGTTCTCCAAAGATTCTTCTGATGCTTCGTGTTTGCTGCGTCACACTTCAGTAAAAAGTATCAACTCTGATGTGGGTCGTCCCCAAACATGCCCAATACTGCCACCCACATTGACACCGCTGTTCCATTGGAATCTCAACAACTCCGCACTCGAGGCGTTGTCTCGCGACCAAGTTGAGCAGCTTTACAGGTTGTTCGAGTTCTATGACTCGTCCACATTTGGTGATACTCTTCCTTCGATCAACTGCACCCGATTTCAGGAGATTCTTCGTGATGCAAGAATACTAAGCACTATCGCAACGGAGAAGAAGCTTCAACCGGAAGCTGTAGAAAAGATATTCGCACAGGCTGTTATGGGCAAAATGCGAGTGTATCTCGATGCCGATGATCAACCAGCTCTCACGTTTCCGCTTTTTTGCGGTGCACTAATGAACTGTGCGATGGTATTGACCCCATTAGCACGCCCTGCTACAGCCTTACAACAGCTTCTTTCGACCTTACTCGAGAGTTTCAATGTCGATGAGAATGTGATTCCACGCGCAAAAGGTTTGCTTCGCCACATTCCTTCTGGCGGTTCGACCTCGCTCTGGGCTCCAGAGCAGTCACAAATTCCACAACAAGAAGAGACTTTGCAAGATTTTCGAGATCAGTCAGCTTTTCAGCAGGTTATTGCAGACTGCACTCACGACCAAGAACTTGAAGAGCTCAAGCAGGAGAAACTGAATGAGTACTATAAAATCCCCGATCGACTTTTAGCAAGCTTTCACCCGGACACGCTCGCTCTCATTTCGAACAAATTTCGCATGTTCGATGTCAACGATACGGGTACCGTGCCGCGGCAAGAATTATTTGCTCTGCTTTCTTGCTTGGGTATGCGGGTAGATCTTCCAGACTCGTACACAGTATTGGCAAAACTACCTACAGTAGTGCAAAGATCGGAAAACACAGACTCGAACGGTGGAGAGATCACGTTGGTGCAGCTACTCCAAGTCATTGAGGTGGCTCGAGAGATGAAGCGGCATTCAGCTACATCAAATCTTGCAGCGATTAAGATCCGAGTAGATCGAGCAGCTACAAACGTGAGAGGCACTAGTACACATCTTTCTTCCCAAAATGTGCAAGGAGATGATGACAATAGCAATAGCGATTCCACAGGCATCTCACGAAAAGCTTCTGGACGGAGTAGAAGTGGCAACGCTGCTAATTCTGCGAGTTTTCGAGACCGGGGAAGGCGGCATGGTGTCGTTGCCATAAAACCTCGCAAATCGATACTATCCAGCACTACAGAGGCAAGTGCTTCAAGCAAGTCGCTGATAGGTAACAAGCACCAAAGTGGTTCGAAGGCACATTCAAGTCATGGATTGAACAGGAAAAAAGCGATGCGTCGGAAGAAATCTTCGGTAGCAAATGCGAAGCCCGATTCATCGATAGCCGATTCCAGTGACGTTCAAGACAATACTGACGACGAATCCGTGATACAAACCCAACGGTCTGGTGCAACAGCTCGCAGCACTGCTAGAGAACCAGCAGCTTTAACGTCAGGTGTTGTTTCGACGCGTAGTGACAGCAATGACAACTCCATAGACAAGGATGATCGTGGACTGCAACTGGAGTATGTTCCGCGCGCCATTAGTATTCAGGTGTATGAGCCGTTAAGCTCAAAGAATGCCAAGACGATCCGAATATTCTTGCTTCTTGGTGGAGAGCACGATGGTGCCATCTACTCCACGATTTCACTGGTATTTTCGACAAAGAAAATAGAAGAGAGCGAGGGGATCTACTACTCCACAGCTCCCAGCGAAACCACACGAACGGTTCCCGTGTTACCCACACAACACAATCTTATCAATGCGCTACTGATGCTGAAGAAATGTGTCCTAGCCAAACTGGAACAAGGATTTGAGTTGCGTCCTGCAAACCAGCTTGATATCGTAGATGAAATACTTCAAGAGCAAAGGAATCGCCAACCACATTACAGTAGCCCCGTTACCAAGACGTCACGAAACAACAGAATTGCAGTATATCCTTCACCAGATGCGCGTCGCTCGGCTCGCTTCATCTCTTCTGCATCATCCGATCATATTTCGATACCTCAGAAACTTCCACCACATTCGAAACGAGGTCACTGCAAGTTCGACCTTCCCAACAACTACAAGGATCTCTTTGCATCTTGGGATATATCCCAACACGGAAATTACGAGTGGATCCACGATATCAATGCTGCATCCCCTTTAAAGCCCGCAACACCGGCAATAAAACTCAATCGCAGTGGTCTCTTAAGTCCTCTTCAACTACCATCCAGATAAAGCATCTAGCAGTAACAACAAATGAGGAATTCAGCTACTAGCTTTAGTTTAAGATCGAGATAAACCGCCACCGCATACCGTTTTGTAGAATCCTGAGGTCTGCGGTGATGAAAACTGTCACTCTGACCTTGAGTGGAGAACATATTGTATAGTAAAATTTGTATTGCTAACCAAGTTACGAAAATTGAAGGACGTTAATGTCGAAGTCAGTAAGAGTTTCGCTTGTGCACCAAACATACTTCAAGGCAACAATGAGATCGCTTCGTAGGATATAGACCAACTTCCTCCATTTTCTCTTTTTTGCCAGCTCAAACAACTGCTATCATATCACCACTTGTTGCATAACTTAAAGTCATCACAAATCAGACAACATTTGAAGCATAGTTCTGGGTTGCTCGATGCATTGGTTCCACAATTCGATCGATTCATACCTAGTGAACTCGATCAATGTCGAAAGTGCTGACCTGTAACGATGAATACAACCTTGGCCTGGATGAAGACTCGGATGAAGAAGAGAGTGGTTGCACCCACAGCATCCGAAAAGGTAGTCAATGCCTTGACGAAGTGGACCCAGACAACAACTACCATGAATAAGCTTGACGACAAAGTAGGAAAGATCGCGGGATACAAGGAATTTCACTAAGATATGTTCACGACTATCGTGGAATCGGGTGTAACACCAACAATGATGTCCAAACGGTTTGACATCCCTGGAAAAAATAGTGTTGGTTTTGTTCGCACTGTTTTCAGTGCAAAATGAAAAATGATAACCATTACATGAGCCGACAACAATTTGTACGACAAGCTGTGTATTACTTAATATACTTCTGAATAACGAATTGCTGTGCTCGAATATTTTAATGGCTCAATACCCCATAAAACAAAGCTAGCTTAGTGCCATACATATCCGGAGCATCGTATATTTTGTCAGTATTTGTTTATTTACTTCAAGTAAACCACTACATGTCTAATAGTACAACTGACAGTACTTTCAAATATTCGTATGATGATGACAAGCACAACTACAAGTGAACTTGACTGAATGGATACGTCTTTCAAGCGAATAGCTGTTTATAGCAAGGTTAGTTTGAATAAACTATCTTCTCTCTTCATTTGTTCTACACTTCTAGGCCACAGGCATGGCTCCGGAGAGTGCGTGGTTCTCCTTGCTAGCAGCGTACCATGGACATGAAAGCACTTGAGTGAGGACGCCTGTAGCCTTGTCCACATGCCACCGCAAAAGTAACATGTTGAAGGTGCGCAAAACTTTCCTTGGTAGTGCACGCGCGAGCAGTAGCAACATAACCGAAGATGCCTGATAAATGTGCTCGCCGTAGTAAAGGTATCCCGTCAGCAGCAATGCTTCCACAGTAGTGCATCGCTTGCCCTTGTACATGACATAGGCCATGTCGTCACAGTCTCGGAAGAGTTTTCGAAAAGGGCCACCAATGCAGTTCCGCTCAAAGGATGTGAGGTGGTCGTTCGGTTCGCCACTAACGGATTTTTTCTTGAGTACGGTGTCAGATGTTGTATTTGGGTTGTGGATCGATTTGCGGCTTTGCATAGCGCTTTGACCTGAGAGCGACATTCTAGCCGATCGCACGGCGATTGTCACTTTCGGACTCAAACGCTTGACGATAAGTGAAGAGATAGCTGCTACGATCCCCAAACCTACGGAGAAAATTGTGATGAAGACAATCATATTGGTTTTGTAGACCACGCACGAATCATTGAGTCCACAATATTTAGCCCCGCGAGCTGAAGTCTTTCGCAGAATCTCTCCATTGTTGGCGGTAATAAATTCCAGAGGGGTTTGCCGTACGGAAAGCAAAATTGCAGCGACGACAGATGTGATTACAATTTGCATGGTCTCCCAAGTCAGTCGGAAATGGCGATCAAGCTGCTGATCTCCTGATCGCGCTTTAGCCAAATTCACGAACGCGTATGAAAACGCAAAGATGCAACAGGTGAGGTTCATGACCGACTCAACCGTAAGTGTGCCTGTTGCTAGTCCAAGCATATATAAATCCGAGTTGTAGATGATATGGTACGTGATCTGTGCAAGGTAAACGACCTGCATGCGTCCATTTTGGCAACGATACGCCCAGATTTGAGTCAGCAACACGGATCGTTTGTGTGACATCACTTGGTACAGACTGATCATACCCATGAGAAGCATCTGCATAACGACGATACCGGGTAACACACTAAGGGAAACTGTATCGGCGTAGCGACTGCGGAAGGTGTTGAGGTTCATTCCAATACGAGTCGGGTTGTCTGCATTAACGTAGTTGACCCACTCCCAGATCGAGTTGTAGTAGTTGTGAATACAGACGTCACCTGTGCTGCACATTGGAATGTCATCTGGTGAGTGTATCATGAGCCCATACGTAGTCCACCGCTTCGACGTAGTGCACGTGTCTTCAATGTAAACGCCTGTTGTATTCACTTCACGAACACGGCATCCACCGTAGTAGCCCTTGAACAGAGGCTGCAACACAGTCTCAGCTCCGAATTTCGTGGTACCAGCTGCAACAAGTCGATTAGCTGCTGGGATACTGCTCTTGAAATTGAACGGGAACAGCTTGAGGATGTCAGGTATGACAGCTAAGAGATTTTCACCGCTGGTGTCAAGTGCAAGTTTCGAACCAACAAGACTATCGTCTACAACTACGTTTGGGCGACATTCCGTGTAGTCTGGAAAAACGTTAAAGTCGATTCCAGGAATGCTAGCGAAGTTGGCACTGCCTTTGACAGTCGGATACAGAAACAATCTCGTAATGGTGTAAATGTTCCATCCCGATTCACACGGAGCGTTACCTGCTACTGCAATTTCAAGTTCTCGTCTAAATTGCGGTGCAATGTTGAGATTCAAAGTGGTGACGACATTCAAGATATCTTCTGCACTACCGGCGATACCTGCAGTCATGGAACCCCACTCGTTCACACCACTTTGACAGTAAACTCCTTTGGCGTCCAATTTCTCTCCAAGATCAAGAGCAGCTTGGCTCAGAGGGCTGAAGTCATACAACGACACATCAGCTTTGCGACCAGCGAAGCTTTTGAAGGTTGTTGCGCCAATAATTGCATCTTGGTTGAAGATGCTGTACTTGAGTAGGCAGATTTTATTAACACTCAAGCAGCCACTGCAGCCACCCGCCATCGTTGGGTCCTGCTCCGTGAATGCGTAAATACTTTCATCGACAAGCTTGAGCACGTTGCTGTGCGATAGATAACTGGTAGACATGAACACCACCAGTAAAGCCATTGGCCACACTACAATTCGACCGGCTACAGCTAAAATCGCTCCGAAGACAGAAGGTCTGAAGACAATCGCCCAACTTTGGTTCTCTCGCTCCCGTCGCTGCTCGGCATAATAAGCTGTCGCCCAATCACTACCATCTCGAGCTTCGACCTTATACTTATCTCCTGCGGTCATCTCTTCTTTCGACTCGAAGATAAAATGGAGTGATTCCAACCAACAACAATGTGAAAGTGGTTTCAAGCCTGCCCAGAACGGAAATAGCTAGCGTATGTATCAATATTGAGGATGGCTGAATGCTAGCGTTCCGTGTAGCTGATGTCCTTCCGTCTCAATCGTCTCGTTTAGCTGTCCACAGTGCTCCAGTACAGCGAGCATTGGGACAGTCCGTGTCTTCTCTTCACAATTAGAAGATGAAGATTCAGTGTCCTAAACAGATTAATTACCTGGAATGAAGTGATGACGCCTTCGTACCTCACCTTTCTAGAGCTCAAGAAGCATCTTTTGGTACCAATCGCATTCCGAGTCCCCAATGGATATATATCGTAAAAGCATCGTAGGGTTATCCACTGGGCAACATACCAGGAAGTTGTGCAAGCAATGGAGAGAGGAGAACTCCAGATCCACACGATGCCATGAAGGAGCTTGACGAGATGCCTTCGCCTGGGGTCAGTCGCAATACAAGTGCGATCAATTTGTCTTACCAGCATTTCAACGGTTTAACGACCTGTATGGACAGTGTCCATTGGACCCACCGACATTGAAAAGAATTTCGACTAAAAGAACTTGCTTGGCTTGGAATGTTTAGGAGGCAGATTGGAGCGAGCGTATTTTACCAGTATTAGCGGTATTTCGTGAACTAAATGCTGCTTGTCGAGTTTCGACAAACTTCACTGTACCGATGCATGAACCTTACAACAGGAATCTTGGGATTTACGCCTCGGAAATGTTGTGAGAGGGATCCGACGTAAGGCTGTACGCTGCTCGAGTTTTGCGTTATTACTCACTATATTTTGTTTGGGATGTTTTGGAGCCTCAATGAAACAAGCGTATTTTGCCGACATTTACAGTGAGTATAGTGTACCATGTGGATTTGAGGTGCCATCAGAGCGAACTAGGCCAAGGAAAAGCGTGGGCTGAAGCTGGGAATTGTTGTGGCGAGTATTCGTTGTAGTCGTTGTTGTGGGTCGTATTCTTACTGTATCGTTCGATCAGTCAATTCGTTGAAGATGACTTTAAGATTAGTTTCTAAGAAATGGGAAGACCGTGTTGAACCATTGTTGGTCACTTTGAGTGGCTACATGACCATCGACCGCTAGAATTTGTGATCCATCAGCAACCGCTTGGAAACAAAAAGACTGAGGTACTGCTTAAGAAAGATCGAGGTGGTGTATTCTCCCAGGAGACTTTACAGAACTTAATCACATTTGCCTATGGAGTGAAAATACTGCTTTTGAGATTACTAGAATTGAACTTTGGGATATCTTGCGATCTTTGTCAACCGTCGCGCGATCTTGATCGTGCGGTCGTCGTCGCTTTTCAAATTTGAAAGACCACCTTCGCTTGTCATTGTGCATTTGACACGCTTCCACTCAAGTATGTCGTTGTTCCGAGTCTTTGTGTATTTCCTAGTGGCCACACTACTGTGTCTAACCAGTTGCATTACCGATGGACAACAAGTCGGCACATCCTGTGCGCAACCTCGTATTCGCAAGTCATGGGACGCCTTTACCGATGCAGAGAAGGCACTGTACATTGAGGCGGTTGGAGTCGCAATGGATCGCGGTTTCCACCAAAAGTTTGTGCAAGTTCACACCGAACAAGTCACGGGACTAGAGGCTCATCAGACGTGCGTCTTCATCTATTGGCACCGAATGTTGCTCTTGGGCTACGAAAATATGTTGCGCACTCTCAGTCCATCGTATCAATGCATCACACTGCCGTTCTGGGACCATCTCTCAGGCTCAGCGCGTCAAGCAAGTACCAGTTGCACCAGCATTGAAGGGTGTTCACCTATCGTTGCTGACTTTGGTGGTACAACCACTGGGATAAGCAGAACGTTGTCAATCTATGGCACAAATATCGCGTACTCAACCAGAACCATCTGCGTGAATCAAGGTCTCCCTTATCACTTTTGTGGGAACAACACGGGCTGTGCTCACTGCATTCTCCGCACTCGAAAGCAATATTTGAGTGCAACGACATATCCTACCGAAGCTTCCTTTGGTTCCGTCTATCAGCAAGTGTTCACCTTTAATGATTCCGGGAGCTTCACAACAGCCGTCGAGAGGGGCGTTCACAGTACGTCACTTTGTAGTAGATGGCATTGATGAGCGTAGATGCACTAAGATGTTGTTTCGTTGTTTTTGAAGATGCGGTTCACAATGCAATGGGTGGCGTAATGGTATACTTGCAGGCTCCAGTCGACCCAGTGTTCTATTCGCACCACTCACTTATTGACCTGCTCCAGACCATCTATCTAAAATGTCAGAACGGAGATGAAAAGCTCTTTCTGTCTGCAGCAGCCAAAAACAGTGATCCGCGATTTTGGACATCTTGTGCTCGATCGGGGGGCGGGAACTTTAGCGGTTCAGATAATATCACGATGCGCGCAGTGGCATTCGATGGTAAGACGTACGTGAACGTTTGGCAAGATCCAAACAATATCCTGTATCCATTTTTTAAAGACCTTCCGTACAAATATGCCGATTACGTGGACGCTAAGGATCTGGGGAATTACAGCTACACGTACAATATCAGCGGTGGACTAGCCAACATGTACCAGAACTGCATTGACTCGAACACGTTAAGCGCAGTTTCGCTACTTGCGGATGAAAAAGAAGAGGCCGATCTAACCTCCGCGCGTAAAAAAGCAAAAGATCCGCTACTCCCGACGATATCCGACGGAACGGAAGAGGATAACTCGGTGAAACACTGGCAAGTCGCCTTGTTCGAGACGGCGCAAATCATCGGTTATACCGAATGGGCTGCAAACGACCAAGTGGAGATGATCACATGCGCGCATCACGCCGAGTGCATCGGCTCCGTTGATGATTATTCTGACCTTTTCCGTGCCAACTTTGGTATCAGGGGTCACACTCGCTGCTTTTCAATTATGCAAGATCTCGAAGCTGGTACACGCGTTATCGGCATTCCGATGTGGAGGGAGGTCACCCGACGATTCCTACCTTGTCCCTTGCAAGACGGAAATGACTCGGATGGTTCAGATGAAACGGTGACGTAGTATTCTTCAGTGGGAGTGGATGGCATTTGGCTCCGGTGTTGACAATATCCACTTGACACAAATTGTATTGCTATACTACTGTAGTAGTAGCGCATGGCAATGCCTAATATACCGTCATACGCTAACAGGAGTATTCGATTCAAGTGACAATAGTGGTGTTTGGACCCCCCCTCATTACTCAGTCAGTTCGACCTGCTTCTCTGCAGAATTACTTACTACATGGATTAAACTGAGCATTGGTAGCGTAACGCTAGTATAATAGCGTTTGATTCGTACTGGTTCATATGATTTGGTTCGTTCTTAGTGAAATTCACTGAGAGCTTGATTTACTTTTTCCGGATTGCAAAGGGAGTCATGATGCTGGTCCGAATGCTCTTAGTACACCTGGCCATATGGTATGGTATCATGTCATGTCATTTCATTTTTTGAGTTTAGCACTGCTCATGCATCCTCAGTCCACCAGTCGATTCGGCTAATTCACTTTCATATGCTTTCTAGTATTTCAGTCTTTTTACCTGGACATGTGCGCTGGATTGCGTCAAAATGTCAGTATTTGACGACCCATGCTGCCAGTATTAGTAACAAATGTTCGAGTGCCCATGCGTGAAATACCAACACCCCGCGACGTAAAGTGTCTTGCCTTCTGTTGCTTGAACTTGAGTCTTGCTAGCTTGTGAGCTAGGAGGCGAATTAAAGACTGAATTGAAATGTAAGTTAGGCAACTACGACTTCCTATGTAACGGGGTTACATGAAAAGGGGTACCCCAGAAAGGGTACCGCCTTTGGAAGTAGATATACTTCTGCGAGTATTTGTTTTAATACTCTGATGGAGTGGTGTGGGCCACACTGTGGTGTGAGCCACACTACTGCCACGTAGGTTCGGTGGCTGAGGGCCAACCAATAACATTAAACCTACCTTTTATATGCATAATTACGATAAAGTATAGTTAATTAGTAATTTGTATTACAGGCCAAATGGACCTAATTAACTATAAATAAATCAGTCTAAAACTTACGCTAAACTGGCTATTAAGTCCCCTAAGACCAGGGACTAGTGAACTGCCGTTCACTTAGAGTTTGTATACTCTTGATAGCACGCTTCCTCTAAGCAAGGTGGTCGTGTGACCCCGTCACACTTGGTAGCACTTGTAGTCAATCCACGCCTACGCGGGTAGATTGACTACCTGAATCCTCTGTGGCTCCTACAAGGTAAGCCAGGATGGATAGAGGGGAGTTCCCTCATTTGACCGACTCTCAGTTTGAGTCGGTCCGGAAGATGGTGGGCATCTTTGGAGGAGATGCCCTCCGAAGCTTGGCGGCTGCTACGCCGGCCGAGCAGGTCGAACGCATCGAGGCGTTCGACACGTACGAGAGAGGGCTAATCGCCCACGTACAGGGGTTGCAGACCCCCATGGCTGAGATGAAGCCAGCCCAACCTAAGCCGTTGAGGCTTAAGGTTAATCCTTATGAGGGAAAGGAGGGGGAGAACCTCCACTTCTGGGTCCGAGAGGTCGAGCTCGCGATGGACGCGGCTCTAATCTCGACCGAGCGACTTCGGGTCGCTTTCGCCCTGTCCAACCTAGGAGGTCGGGCGAAGACCTGGGCGTACACGCGCGAAGCGACGACGCCGGGTTGTTTCACAACCTGGGCTCAGCTGTGTCAACAGCTTAGAGCCGCCTTCCTTCCGGCGAACTATGAGTATCGCCAGCGCTCGCGCTTCCTTGCCTGTAAACAAGGGAAGCGTGAGCTGCATGAGTACATCCAGGAGATGCGAGTACTCGCTGCATCTCTGGTGGGGAACCCCCTACCTGAACACATCAAAGTGACCGTGTTCATGGATGGCCTGAAGGTGGGCCCATCCCGCACACAGTTGTTCCGCGTGCATGCGAACACTATGGAGGAGGCGATCCAGATCGCCCTCCAAGAGGAGTACAGCCACCGACAGGCTCGTACTCCTACGTCGGTGTGGCAAAGCCACAATGCGTCGTCAGGCGCAGTGCAAGGCGCTCCAGCAGCTGGAGCTAGCACCGGGCCGGTACCCATGGAACTGGGTACGGCCGTACAGAGCTCCGTCCGTTGCTACGGATGTGGGAAGCTCGGGCACATGCAACGTGCCTGCCCTGCGGGAGGGCAAAGGAAGTTCCCTTCCAAACCTAGGGGCTCGAGGGGCCCGTGGCAGAAGCCGCGACCCAAGAGCCAGGGGAACTGGGGTCACCAGTAGGGGCGGGGCGCCCTACTGGGGAAGATCTAAGTCCCCATGGTAGGAGTGCGGACGGCGCACGCCATGGAGGCTTAGCCCTGAGAGCCTGGGTGCTCTCGAGACGAGAAAGAGCAGCGGCGGACTGCTCGTGGTACACGCGAGTGTACGGGGATATGGAGATCCCTTTAGAGTCCTGATTGACTCTGGGGCGTCGACGAACTTTGCGCGACGCCAGACGGTCGCGCGGAATGGCGACAAGTATGCCGATGCGTTGCGAGAAAGCAAAGGCAGGGGCCAGGTCTCGGTGAGACTGGCCGATGGTACGGTGGTTAACGTACCTGGGGTCCGTATGGACCTGGCTGTAAAGTTTGAAGACTTTGACAGCACGGAGTCGTTCCTTGTCCTAGACATGGACAAGTACGACTTGATCCTGGGCATGCCGTGGCTCGAAAAGCACGAGCCCTGGATCGATTGGCGCGGCAAAGCCATTGGGGCTAGCCGGCCCGCAGTCTCCGACAGAGCTTTGGTGAGTAATGTTCCCACCTCTGTCCGGGACTGGGGCGCCAGAGATGGTCGCCAAGGCGCTTACGCGCCCGAAGAAGTATTGGGAGTCACGGACTCCAATGAAGATGTTGCGATGAGCCTCGCAACCGGTCGTGAGACCAAGGCTCATTGCCAAGCGTGTGGGATTGCCACGACGGCAAGTCCCAACGCTAAGAGTCGTCGCGCCGTATGGGCTTCGACTGTGGCAGTGCCGGACGGCACTGACCAGGCGGGTAACATAGGTCCGCAAGCAGCAGAGGCTGCTAAGGAGAGCGCTAAAGGCGTCTCCTGTGTGGGTAACATAGGTCCACAAGCGGGTAACATAGGTCCGCAAGCAGCTGAGGCTGCTGGGGAGGGCGCTGAGAGCGCCTCCGGTGTGGGTAACATAGTTCCACACGAGGTCGAAGAGACCGAGAAGAAGATCGAGAGCGCAGTATGCGTCTCTAGCGTGGGTAACGTAGTTCCACGCGGGGTCAAGAAGACCAGTACGAGTGTGGAGGTGTCGTTGAGCACCTCCCGTGTGGATAACCAAGTACCACACTCGGAGTCTGAGACTCCACCGGCACGGCCGGTCGAAGCGCAATGCCATGTCTTCGACGGCGTGTCCGGGCGTCAAGTGAGGGCAGGTGCCGTCCATCTGGAGGCACTGCCAGAGGTGTCAGCGCTGCTGAACCTCGAGGAATTGTCCATGAAGGACTTCCTGGCCGAGTTGAAGGCCGGAGAGATTGCGGAGATGGTGCTCCTGAAGCCGGAGACCTCTCCTGAAGATTTGAACTCTTCCTCCGTAATGGACGAGGACGTCCTGGAAGGGTTCACGAAGCAGCGTGCAACGCGCTTGGGTTCTGAGATTCTCAAGAACCCGGAGGATCCAGTGTATCCTCTTGTGAAGGAATACTCGGATGTGGTGTCGAAGCACCCACCATCCCAACTCCCGCCGGATCGGGGAGTTCGGCACGAGATTGACCTCGTGCCTGGCACAAAGTATTGTGTCACGAGGCAGTGGCCTCTACCTCGCGAGCAGTGCGAGGTCATAGATGCCTTCTTCGCTGAAAAGGCGAAGTCGGGCATGGTGCGGGAGTCGAAGTCCCCGCACTCGACGCCAACCTTCTGCGTTCGGAAACCGAACGGGAAGTGGCGTCTGGTTCATGCTTACAACAAGCTGAACAATGCGACGGTACCGGCACAGACGCCGATCCCTCGCAAGGATGTGTTGCTGAACAACATGTCGGGCTGTACGCTGTACAGTGCCCTGGATCTGGTAGACGGATACTACCAGATCCTGATGCGGGAGAGTGACATTCCTCTCACCGCAGTGAGCACCCCGAGTGGGATGCTCTGGGAGTGGTTAGTGATGCCACAGGGGCTATCGAATGCCCCAGCGACGTTCAATCGCTTGGTCACACAATTGTTTAGACCATTGCGTACGTTCGCTCAGACGTACTTCGACGATATATTCGTCCATAGCCGTGCCGAAGGCGGCCAGACGGCTATGGAGGTGCATTTGAAGCACCTCCGTCGAGTGTTTGAGGTCATGAGAGCTAACAAGCTCTATGCCAACATCGACAAGTGCGTCTTTGCAGCTGAGGAGATAAAAGTCCTCGGCTGCTTTGTCAGCAGGGTCGGCGTACGCGCCGATCCAGGGAAGGTCAAGGCCATAGCGGCTTGGCCGACCCCGAGGTCGCAGAAGGACCTCCGGAAGTGGTTGGGCTTAGCCAACTATCTTCACAAGTACAGCGCAGGGTACGCTGAACTAGCTCGACCCTTGTCGGATCTCTTAAAGAAGGATGCCGACTGGGTCTGGGAGCAACAGCACCAGGATGCTTTTGATAGCATCAAGGCGAGCTTACAGCAAGCGCCAGTCCTGGCCTTGCCGGACGAAAACAAGTCATTTAGCGTCGTCTGTGACGCTTCTGACTATGCAATAGGCTGTGCGCTGTTGCAGAAGGACGATGAAGGACACGAACGAGTCATCTCCTTCCAGTCCAGGCAGCTGAAGGCTGCCGAACGGAACTATCCCGTTCATGACAAGGAGCTACTTGCAATGAAGTACGCTCTTGTCAAATTTAGAGTTCACCTCTTGGGCACGAGGCCCTTTGTGATCTATACTGATCACGCGTCCTTGCGGACTGCCACCAACTCGCCGCATCTGTCGCAACGGATGGCGAGGTGGCTGTCATTCTTCGCGGAATACAACTTCCGCGTTGAATACAAGCCGGGCAAGCTCAACGTGCTTGCCGATGCTTTGTCGCGTCGACCTGACTATGAGCTAGCTCATGTCAGTCGGGTCACGACAGATCTATATGATCGGATACGCTTAGCGTATCAGGAGGACGAGAACTATACACCACTGGTGCAGTTCTTGTCCGATGGCAAGGACGCCAAAGTCGACAGGCTTTCGCCTCGACAGCGGGCGCAGCTCCATCGTTATGAGCTGGCCGAAGGGTTACTCCATTACCGAGTAGACCCTAGAGATCCTCCTCGGGTTGTCGTTCCGAACGACGAGGATCTGAAGTATGACATACTTCTAGAGGCGCATGATGCGCCGATAAGTGGCCATCTTGGCCGGGAGAAGACCTACCAAATGGTCTCTCAGACATTTTGGTGGCCCCGCATGTATAAGTGGGTGGCACACTATGTCAAGACATGTGAAACATGTCAGAGGGTGAAGCCTTCGGGCCACGCCTCGGCTCCACTGCAGAGCCTACCTGTACCAGCAGATTGCTGGAAGTCGATGAGTCTCGACTTCGTCTTCGGCCTTCCGGCCGATGACAAGGGCAACACCGGCATATTAGTGTTTGTCTGCCGCTTGAGCAAGATGGTGCATCTTGCTCCGGCACGTGACAAGGTCACCGGGAAACAAGCTGCACAGCTGTTCCTAGATAGCGTGTTTCGCTATCATGGTCTACCAGAGACCATAGTCTCGGACAGAGACCCGCGTTTCACGGGTGCGTTCTGGGACACCCTGTTCCAATTGCTGGGAACTAAGTTGACGATGTCAACTGCAGACCATCCGCAGACGGATGGTCAGACGGAGCGCGTCAACCGCGTGCTCGAAGATACTCTGCGCAGTATCTGTGCGGAAGCACCTCGATCCTGGTCGGATCAGCTTCCTATGGTTGAGTTTGCACTCAACAATGCGGTACACGCATCAACGGGGTTTACCCCGTTCTATCTGAACGGGTTACGACACCCCCAGGTGCCGCTAACCTTGCGGGGAGGCACCGTGGCCTCCATCGTAAGTGGGGGAGAGGCTCGGAAAGCCTTTTCCTCCCAGGTCTCCGAAATAGAGCCCGAGTCTTTGAAAAGACAGTTGTCGTCATTTATAGACAACAGGCTGACGTTAATCAGCCGGGTTAGAGACGCAATGGCGTTAGCCCAAGACAAACAACAGGAGTACTCTGACAAACATGGAAGAGGAAACTTAGGTGTGTTTAAAAGAGGTGAATTAGTCCTATTAGACACTAAAAACCTACCACTAAAGGTGGTTAGCTCTGTAGAGAGCAACAAGTTGAAGCACCGCTTCATTGGACCCTTTGCGGTCCTGGCCAGACATGGCGCAGCGTATACCATTGACCTCCCAAAGTCAATGGCGACGCACCCGACGTTCTACGTGGGGCGTCTTAAGCGGTATCACGATCCGCTGGGTCTTCCTTCTCGGACGGAGGAAGACCAAGGTGAGAACTCACCTCCTCGAAACGAGGCTGAGCTCTCTGGACAACCGGAGCTGCCGGTGTCGAAGCCTGCGAACGATATACAGGCTGGTACCCACGCGAGTCATACGAAGGGTATGACGGTACCGAATGGGAAGAGCTCGGGTAAGAGCTATACCCATAAGCCGAGTGGTACGAGTACCCCTGCGGCTCATAAGAGGGCATCCGACCATGCACCTCATGGCTTAGAACATCTAAGCTTCGACGGAGCTCCTTCACGGCAGCAGCCGGAGCTCGGCGGTCAACACGCCCATGGAGCTCATGAGTCTCACGACCAAGAGCGTCCAAGTCTTGGCGAAGGACCTCAAGGGTCCCCGGCTTGCCAGCCTGAGAGGCAGCCTGACCACCAGGTCCAAGCCCAAGGGCTATCTCGATCGCATAAACGCGATCTCGAAGTTGACGGACCTCGTCACTTAATAGGGACCCCACAGAGTCCCGACCCGAAGATGAGGGTCCAGAAGGATACGGCTGAGAAGGAACCTCGTACTCAAACGCGTGCGAGAGCTCCTCCTGCCCTCCTTGACCGGAACGGCGAGCTCCACTATCATGTGGAGCGGGTCGTCCAGGAGCGGCGGCGCTCTGGGAAGCGCCAGCTGCTAGTGAAGTGGCGGGGTTACCCCTCGTCACAGAACTCGTGGGAGCCGGAAGACCGGCTCCGGGTTGACTGCCCGAAGGCTGTTGAGATTTGGGATCAACAGCCGGGGCGTAAGTAGTCCGCGGCTTTTTAGCCGCCTTACGGTGTACGGTCCCTGGGTTGACGGAACCGTACCCGCGCTCATCTTGAGCGCTGGACTTAGACTGCTGTCTAAGTCCCTCCATGACGGAGTGGAGTTGCCGCTTAGCGACTAAGTGGGCAAACTCGATACGAAGATCTCGCTGGTCCAAGACATAGGACAGCAGGCGATCTTCCCGGAGTTCTTTCAACTCCTGAACTGTAAAGTTCTTTAGAGAAACCCATCTCCAGAACAGGTCTTCTGCCTGGGTCTGGGTTGTGGTGTTCTCGGGCTGTACCCAAGGGTAGCCCCACACGGGGAAGAGCCCACCACGGTCTTCGGATTTCTTTCGAAGACTAGTGAATTCCTTGAGCGGAATTCGGTGTGGTGCAAGTAGCACACACCTAGCGGCCTCAATGTCGTTGACAAAGAGTGGTTCGACTTGAACCAAGGCACGCTCATAGGCGCCACGCGAAGTGCGCCCATGGTTTAGACCACGAGGGGCCTTGAGGTGCTCCAAGAACATTGGAGACCCAGACCCCGCATCCGGTGGGTAGTATCCGCGAGGATACGCCGGCGTGGGAGGCACAGGAGTGCCTTGCAGCTGAGCAGTTTGTAACGCTCTTGCTGCTCATCGAGATCATTGGAGATCTCTCGGGGCTCGGAGACAGCCCCCTCCTCTTCCTCCTCGTCTGAGGAGTCGAACAGGGATTTAAATCCCTTAGCGATTGAAGGCTCTGACGTAGGAGAGCCAGGGGCTGCGCGCTTCTTAGCAGCAGCAGCGCCCTCACCAGCCCGTTTTGGAGACGCTGCTTTCGCAGCTTGGGCTCGAGCCTTACCTTCGGTCAAGGTAAGGTTCTTGGCAGGCGAGCTCGTCGAAGCTGCCTTTGCCTCTGATGACTCAGCATCATCAACAGGAGCGTCCTGCGAAGGAGCGTCCTGTACAGGAGCATCCTGTGAAGGGGCATCCTGAGAAGAAGATGGATCCTTAGCGGATCCAGGAGAGTCCCCGTCAGACTCTGATCCCGTGATCATAGGAATGCTAAATTCCGGGGACTCTGACCCAGGACTGTGGTCCCGATAGGCGAACCGAGGGTTCGGCCTATCGTCGGGTGACAGGGAGCGCGAGCGACTGCGTCGCGAACTCCCTTCTTGGCTGGCAGCAGCAGCCGTACGCTTGCTGCCTGCCTCGGAAGCCGCCTTGCGGACTTCCTTGCGCGGAACGGCCTTGTCTTTCGACTTGGCCTTAGCAGTCTTCGACCTCGCGGTCTTAGACTTAGAAGGCGCCGAAGCGCCGCGGGTGCTTGCCTTCTTAGGCATCTTGGGAGGCTGACGTGGAAGCCTCCAGGTGTCTTGGACGCGCGCAAAGGCTGAATGAAAGCCTTAAGCCACAACGGTGGCTTGTCGATGGGTATCGACAAAGGACAGGAAAGAGAGCGGAGCTCTCTTCCTAGCTCCTCATTGGTTGGGGGTGTTTCCAACCTAAGTGGGGAGGATGTAACGGGGTTACATGAAAAGGGGTACCCCAGAAAGGGTACCGCCTTTGAAGTAGATATACTTCTGCGAGTATTTGTTTTAATACTCTGATGGAGTGGTGTGGGCCACACTGTGGTGTGAGCCACACTACTGCCACGTAGGTTCGGTGGCTGAGGGCCAACCAATAACATTAAACCTACCTTTTATATGCATAATTACGATAAAGTATAGTTAATTAGTAATTGTATTACAGGCCAAATGGACCTAATTAACTATAAATAAATCAGTCTAAAACTTACGCTAAACTGGCTATTAAGTCCCTAAGACCAGGGACTAGTGAACTGCCGTTCACTTAGAGTTTGTATACTCTTGATAGCACGCTTCCTCTAAGCAAGGTGCTCGTGTGACCCCGTCAACATCCTATATGGTCCTTGTAGTGTTTGGGTGAAACTATGAAACTCACGTGCAACTAACGCACTGTGTAACTCATGCGCAACGAATGCACCGTGAAACTCACGAGCATTTGTCTTCCTGAGCTGTGAATCTTCTGCAACGGATGGACTCCGTTACATTCCTCCCTTAGAAGTGTACTGAGCGTGTATTGGGAAGTGTAGCGATATATTGACGGATGAGCTCCTTGGACCTGTGTCAAGTTGCTCACGGTTCCATGACGAACCAAGGAAGTGTCGAGCCACTTCACTTGAATTGACGGACCCTCTTGATCGAGGTGGTTCCCGATAGAGTGTACGAGGTGACCCTCCCGTCTAGCTGTCAAAACAGCTCGTAAGCGGTTATCCTCGTAGGATCGTCATCCCGGTGATAGGGACGAAGCCTCGACACGTGATATTCTGGGTGTAGACGAAGTCGGGAGGTAGAGCAAGTTGTATGTGTCTACCCCAGGTATGCTCATGATCGTATAGGGTCCAATAAATCGTGGAGCGAACTACGCTTCCGTCCGTACCCAAGTGAGCAAGTCAAGGTTCGTCGTGCTAATAACAGAATCCCTACTGAAACGGTTTCGATGTGCGGGCGATTGTGATCATAGTGTGCGTGCCATCGATCTCTGCGCCGCAGCCATCGCATCCTGTGCTCTGCAAAATGGCTTGTGATGTGTGACGAAATTGGAAGCGCGAGACTCCTTCTGACGGATAGACGCCCAGTCGGCCACAGAACGAGGTTGAGAGCCAAATCAGCCATAAATGGCGACATACCCGTCGAACTGTGTACCCTAGCGTTATAAGCGAATTCCGCTATTGGTAGAAGCATGTGC
>VOQZ01001794.1:0-14047 GCA_008079305.1 Phytophthora palmivora
GTCTTGCTAGCTTGTGAGCTAGGAGGTGAATTAAACCACTGAATTGCAATGTAATTTAGGCAACTACGGACTCTCCTATGTAACGGGGTTACATGAAAGGGGTACCCCAGAAAGGGTACCGCCTTTAGAAGTAGATATACTTCTGCGAGTATTTGTTTTAATACTCTGATGGAGTGGTGTGGGCCACACTGTGGGTGAGCCACACTACTGCCACGTAGGTTCGGTGGCTGAGGGCCAACCAATAACATTAAACCTACCTTTTATATGCATAATTACGATAAAGTATAGTTAATTAGTATTTGTATTACAGGCCAAATGGACCTAATTAACTATAAATAAATCAGTCTAAAACTACTCTAAACTGGCTATTAAGTCCCCTAAGACCAGGGACTAGTGAACTGCCGTTCACTTAGAGTTTTTATACTCTTAATAGCACGCTTCCTCTAAGCAAGGTGCTCGTGTGACCCCGTCACACTTGGTAGCACTTGTAGTCAATCCACGCCTACGCGGGTAGATTGACTACCTGAATCCTCTGTGGCTCCTACAAGGTAAGCCAGGATGGATAGAGGGGAGTTCCCTCATTTGACCGACTCTCAGTTTGAGTCGGTCCGGAAGATGGTGGGCATCTTTGGAGGAGATGCCCTCCGAAGCTTGGCGGCTGCTACGCCGCCGAGCAGGTCGAACGCATCGAGGCGTTCGACACGTACGAGAGAGGGCTTAATCGCCCACGTACAGGGGCTGCAGACCCCCGTGGCTGAGATGAAGCCACCCAACCTAAGCCGTTGAGGCTTAAGGTTAACCCTTATGAGGGAAAGGAGGGAGAGAACCTCCACTTCTGGGTCCGAGAGGTAGAGCTCGCGATGGACGCGGCTCTAATCTCGACCGAGCGACTTCGGGTCGCTTTCGCCCTGTCCAACCTAGGAGGTCGGGCGAAGACCTGGGCGTACACGCGCGAAGCGACGCCGCCGGGTTGTTTCACAACCTGGGCTCAGCTGTGTCAACAGCTTAGAGCCGCCTTCCTTCCGGCGAACTATGAGTATCGCCAGCGCTCGCGCTTCCTTGCCTGTAAACAAGGGAAGCGTGAGCTGCATGAGTACATCCAGGAGATGCGATACTCGCTGCATCTCTGGTAGGGAACCCCCTACCTGAACACATCAAAGTGACCGTGTTCATGGATGGCCTGAAGGTGGGCCATCCCGCACACAGTTGTTCCGCGTGCATGCGAACACTATGGAGGAAGCGATCCAGATCGCCCTCCAAGGGAGTACAGCCACCGACAGGCTCGTACTCCTACGTCGGTGTGGCAAGCCACAATGCGTCGTCAGGCGCAGTGCAAGGAGCTCCAGCAGCTGGAGCTAGCACCGGGCCGGTAACCATGGACTGGGTACGGCCGTACAGAGCTCCATCCGTTGCTACGGATGTGGGAAGCTCGGGCACATGCAACGTGCCTGCCCTGCGGGAGGGCAAAGGAAGTTCCCTTCCAAACCTAGGGGCTCGAGGGGCCCGTGGCAGAAGCCGCGACCCAAGAGCCAGGGGAACTGGGGTCACCAGTAGGGGCGGGGCGCCCTACTGGGGAAGATCTAAGTCCCCATGGTAGGAGTGCGGACGGCGCACGCCATGGAGGCTTAGCCCCTGAGAGCCTGGGTGCTCTCGAGACGAGAAAGAGCAGCGGGACTGCTCGTGGTACACGCGAGTGTACGGGGATATGGAGATCCCTTTAGAGTCCTGATTGACTCTGGGGCGTCGACGAACTTTGCTCGACGCCAGACGGTCGCGCGGAATGGCGACAAGTATGCCGATGCTTTGCGAGAAAGCAAAGGCAGGGGCCAGGTCTCGGTGAGACTGGCCGATGGTACGGTGGTTAACGTACCTGGGGTCCGTATGGACCTGGCTGTAAAGTTTGAAGACTTTGACAGCACGGAGTCGTTCCTTGTCCTAGACTGGACAAGTACGACTTGATCCTGGGCATGCCGTGGCTCGAAAAGCACGAGCCCTGGATCGATTGGCGCGGCAAAGCCATTGGGGCTAGCCGGCCCGCAGTCTCCGACAGAGCTTTGGTGAGTAATGTTCCCACCTCTGTCCGGGACTGGGGCGCCAGAGATGGTCGCCAAGGCGCTTACGCGCCCGAAGAAGTATTGGGAGTCACGGACTCCAATGAAGATGTTGCGATGAGCCTCGCAACCGGTCGTGAGACCAAGGCTCATTGCCAAGCGTGTGGATTGCCACGACGGCAAGTCCCAACGCTAAGAGCGTCGCGCCGTATGGGCTTCGACTGTGGCAGTGCCGGACGGCACTGACCAGGCGGGTACATAGGTCCGCAAGCAGCAGAGGCTGCTAAGGAGAGCGCTAAAGGCGTCTCCTGTGTGGGTAACATAGGTCCACAAGCGGGTAACATAGGTCCGCAAGCAGCTGAGGCTGCTGGGAGGGCGCTGAGGGCGCCTCCGTGTGGGTAACATAGTTCCACACGAGGTCGAAGAGACCGAGAAGATCGAGAGCGCAGTATGCGTCTCTAGCGTGGGTAACGTAGTTCCACGCGGGGTCAAGAAGACCATACGAGTGCGGAGGTGTCGTTGAGCACCTCCCGTGTGGATAACCAAGTACCACACTCGGAGTCTGAGACTCCACCGGCACGGCCGGTCGAAGCGCAATGCCATGTCTTCGACGGCGTGTCCGGTCGTCAAGTGAGGGCAGGTGCCGTCCATCTGGAGGCACTGCAGAGGTGTCACGCTGCTGAACCTCGAGGAATTGTCCATGAAGGACTTCCTGGCCGAGTTGAAGGCGGAGAGATTGCGGAGATGGTGCTCCTGAACCGGAGACCTCTCCTGAAGATTTGAACTCTTCCTCCGTATGGACGAGGACGTCCGGAAGGTTCACGAAGCAGCGTGCAACGCGCTTGGGTTCTGAATTCTCAAGAACCCGGAGGATCCAGTGTATCCTCTTGTGAAGGAATACTCGGATGTGGTGTCGAAGCACCCCCCATCCCAACTCCCGCCGGATCGGGGAGTTCGGCACGAGTTGACCTCGTGCCTGGCACAAAGTATTGTGTCACGAGGCAGTGGCCTCTACCTCGCGAGCAGTGCGAGGTCATAGATGCCTTCTTCGCCGAAAAGGCGAAGTCGGGCATGGTGCGGGAGTCGAAGTCCCCGCACTCGACGCAACCTTCTGCGTTCGAAACCGAACGGGAAGTGGCGTCTGGTTCATGCTTACAACAAGCTGAACAATGCGACGGTACCGGCACAGACGCCGATCCCTCGCAAGGATGTGTTGCTGAACAACATGTCGGGCTGTACGCTGTACAGTGCCCGGATCTGGTAGACGGATACTACCCATCCTGATGCGGGAGAGTGACATTCCTCTCACCGCAGTGAGCACCCCGAGTGGGATGCTCTGGGAGTGGCTAGTGATGCCACAAGGGCTATCGAATGCCCCAGCGACGTTCAATCGCTTGGTCACACAATTGTTTAGACCATTGCGTACGTTCGCTCAGACGTACTTCGACGATATATTCGTCCATAGCCGTGCCGAAGGCGGCCAGACGCTATGGAGGTGCATTTGAAGCACCTCCGTCGAGTGTTGAGGTCATGAGAGCTAACAAGCTCTATGCCAACATCGACAAGTGCGTCTTTGCAGCTGAGGAGATAAAAGTCCTCGGCTGCTTTGTCAGCAGGGTCGGCGTACGCGCCGATCCAGGAAGGTCAAGGCCATAGCGGCTTGGCCGACCCCGAGGTCGCAGAAGGACCTCCGGAAGTGGTTGGGCTTAGCCAACTATCTTCACAAGTACAGCGCAGGGTACGCTGAACTAGCTCGACCCTTGTCGGATCTCTTAAAGAAGGATGCCGACTGGGTCTGGGAGCAACAGCACCAGATGCTTTTGATAGCATCAAGGCGAGCTTACAGCAAGCGCCAGTCCTGGCCTTGCCGGACGAAACAAGTCATTTAGCGTCGTCTGTGACGCTTCTGACTATGCAATAGGCTGTGCGCTGTTGCAGAAGGACGATGAAGGACACGAACGAGTCATCTCCTTCCAGTCCAGGCAGCTGAAGGCTGCCGAACGGAACTATCCCGTTCATGACAAGGAGCTACTTGCAATGAAGTACGCTCTTGTCAAATTTAGAGTTCACCTCTTGGGCACGAGGCCCTTTGTGATCTATACTGATCACGCGTCCTTGCGGACTGCCACCAACTCGCCGCATCTGTCGCAACGGATGGCGAGGTGGCTGTCATTCTTCGCGGAATACAACTTCCGCGTTGAATACAAGCCGGGCAAGCTCAACGTGCTTGCCGATGCTTTGTCGCGTCGACCTGACTATGAGCTAGCTCATGTCAGTCGGGTCACGACAGATCTATATGATCGGATACGCTTAGCGTATCAGGAGGACGAGAACTATACACCACTGGTGCAGTTCTTGTCCGATGGCAAGGACGCCAAAGTCGACAGGCTTTCGCCTCGACAGCGGGCGCAGCTCCATCGTTATGAGCTGGCCGAAGGGTTACTCCATTACGAGTAGACCCTAGAGATCCTCCTCGGGTTGTCGTTCCGAACGACGAGGATCTGAAGTATGACATACTTCTAGAGGCGCATGATGCGCCGATAAGTGGCCATCTTGGCCGGGAGAAGACCTACCAAATGGTCTCTCAGACATTTTGGTGGCCCCGCATGTATAAGTGGGTGGCACACTATGTCAAGACATGTGAAACATGTCAGAGGGTGAAGCCTTCGGCCACGCCTCGGCTCCACTGCAGAGCCTACCTGTACCAGCAGATTGCTGGAAGTCGATGAGTCTCGACTTCGTCTTCGGCCTTCCGGCCGATGACAAGGGCAACACCGGCATATTGGTGTTTGTCTGCCGCTTGAGCAAGATGGTGCATCTTGCTCCGGTACGTGACAAGGTCACCGGGAAACAAGCTGCACAGCTGTTCCTAGATAGCGTGTTTCGCTATCATGGTCTACCAGAGACCATAGTCTCGGACAGAGACCCGCGTTTCACGGGTGCGTTCTGGGACACCCTGTTCCAATTGCTGGGAACTAAGTTGACGATGTCAACTGCAGACCATCCGCAGACGGATGGTCAGACGGAGCGCGTCAACCGCGTGCTCGAAGATACTCTGCGCAGTATCTGTGCGGAAGCACCTCGATCCTGGTCGGATCAGCTTCCTATGGTTGAGTTTGCACTCAACAATGCGGTACACGCATCAACGGGGTTTACCCCGTTCTATCTGAACGGGTTACGACACCCCAGGTGCCGCTAACCTTGCGGGGAGGCACCGTGGCCTCCATCGTAAGTGGGGGAGAGGCTCGGAAAGCCTTTTCCTCCCAGGTCTCCGAAATAGAGCCCGAGTCTTTGAAAAGACAGTTGTCGTCATTTATAGACAACAGGCTGACGTTAATCAGCCGGGTTAGAGACGCAATGGCGTTAGCCCAAGACAAACAACAGGAGTACTCTGACAAACATGGAAGAGGAAACTTAGGTGTGTTTAAAAAGAGGTGAATTAGTCCTATTAGACACTAAAAACCTACCACTAAAGGTGGTTAGCTCTGTAGAGAGCAACAAGTTGAAGCACCGCTTCATTGGACCCTTTGCGGTCCTGGCCAGACATGGCGCGGCGTATACCATTGACCTCCCAAAGTCAATGGCGACGCACCCGACGTTCTACGTGGGGCGTCTTAAGCGGTATCACGATCCGCTGGGTCTTCCTTCTCGGACGGAGGAAGACCAAGGTGAGAACTCACCTCCTCGAAACGAGGCTGAGCTCTCTGGACAACCGGAGCTGCCGGTGTCGAAGCCTGCGAACGATATACAGGCTGGTACCCACGCGAGTCATACGAAGGGTATGACGGTACCGAATGGGAAGAGCTCGGGTAAGAGCTATACCCATAAGCCGAGTGGTACGAGTACCCCTGCGGCTCATAAGAGGGCATCCGACCATGCACCTCATGGCTTAGAACATCTAAGCTTCGACGGAGCTCCTTCACGGCAGCAGCCGGAGCTCGGCGGTCAACACGCCCATGGAGCTCATGAGTCTCACGACCAAGAGCGTCCAAGTCTTGGCGAAGGACCTCAAGGGTCCCCGGCTTGCCAGCCTGAGAGGCAGCCTGACCACCAGGTCCAAGCCCAAGGGCTATCTCGATCGCATAAACGCGATCTCGAAGTTGACGGACCTCGTCACTTAATAGGGACCCCACAGAGTCCCGACCCGAAGATGAGGGTCCAGAAGGATACGGCTGAGAAGGAACCTCGTACTCAAACGCGTGCGAGAGCTCCTCCTGCCCTCCTTGACCGGAACGGCGAGCTCCACTATCATGTGGAGCGGGTCGTCCAGGAGCGGCGGCGCTCTGGGAAGCGCCAGCTGCTAGTGAAGTGGCGGGGTTACCCCTCGTCACAGAACTCGTGGGAGCCGGAAGACCGGCTCCGGGTTGACTGCCCGAAGGCTGTTGAGATTTGGGATCAACAGCCGGGGCGTAAGTAGTCCGCGGCTTTTTAGCCGCCTTACGGTGTACGGTCCCTGGGTTGACGGAACCGTACCCGCGCTCATCTTGAGCGCTGGACTTAGACTGCTGTCTAAGTCCCTCCATGACGGAGTGGAGTTGCCGCTTAGCGACTAAGTGGGCAAACTCGATACGAAGATCTCGCTGGTCCAAGACATAGGACAGCAGGCGATCTTCCCGGAGTTCTTTCAACTCCTGAACTGTAAAGTTCTTTAGAGAAACCCATCTCCAGAACAGGTCTTCTGCCTGGGTCTGGGTTGTGGTGTTCTCGGGCTGTACCCAAGGGTAGCCCCACACGGGGAAGAGCCCACCACGGTCTTCGGATTTCTTTCGAAGACTAGTGAATTCCTTGAGCGGAATTCGGTGTGGTGCAAGTAGCACACACCTAGCGGCCTCAATGTCGTTGACAAAGAGTGTTCGACTTGAACCAAGGCACGCTCATAGGCGCCACGCGAAGTGCGCCCATGGTTTAGACCACGAGGGGCCTTGAGGTGCTCCAAGAACATTGGAGACCCAGACCCCGCATCCGGTGGGTAGTATCCGCGAGGATACGCCGGCGTGGGAGGCACAGGAGTGCCTTGCAGCTGAGCAGTTTGGTAACGCTCTTGCTGCTCATCGAGATCATTGGAGATCTCTCGGGGCTCGGAGACAGCCCCCTCCTCTTCCTCCTCGTCTGAGGAGTCGAACAGGGATTTAAATCCCTTAGCGATTGAAGGCTCTGACGTAGGAGAGCCAGGGGCTGCGCGCTTCTTAGCAGCAGCAGCGCCCTCACCAGCCCGTTTTGGAGACGCTGCTTTCGCAGCTTGGGCTCGAGCCTTACCTTCGGTCAAGGTAAGGTTCTTGGCAGGCGAGCTCGTCGAAGCTGCCTTTGCCTCTGATGACTCAGCATCATCAACAGGAGCGTCCTGCGAAGGAGCGTCCTGTACAGGAGCATCCTGTGAAGGGGCATCCTGAGAAGAAGATGGATCCTTAGCGGATCCAGGAGAGTCCCCGTCAGACTCTGATCCCGTGATCATAGGAATGCTAAATTCCGGGGACTCTGACCCAGGACTGTGGTCCCGATAGGCGAACCGAGGGTTCGGCCTATCGTCGGTGACAGGAGCGCGAGCGACTGCGTCGCGAACTCCCTTCTTGGCTGGCAGCAGCAGCCGTACGCTTGCTGCCTGCCTCGGAAGCCGCCTTGCGGACTTCCTTGCGCGGACGGCCTTGTCTTTCGACTTGGCCTTAGCAGTCTTCGACCTCGCGGTCTTAGACTTAGAAGGCGCCGAAGCGCCGCGGGTGCTTGCCTTCTTAGGCATCTTGGGAGGCTGACGTGGAAGCCTCCAGGTGTCTTGGACGCGCGCAAAGGCTGAATGAAAGCCTTAAGCCACAACGGTGGCTTGTCGATGGGTATCGACAAAGGACAGGAAAGAGAGCGGAGCTCTCTTCCTAGCTCCTCATTGGTTGGGGGTGTTTCCAACCTAAGTGGGGGAGGATGTAACGGGGTTACATGAAAAGGGGTACCCCAGAAAGGGTACCGCCTTTGGAAGTAGATATACTTCTGCGAGTATTTGTTTTAATACTCTGATGGAGTGGTGTGGGCCACACTGTGGTGTGAGCCACACTACTGCCACGTAGGTTCGGTGGCTGAGGGCCAACCAATAACATTAAACCTACCTTTTATATGCATAATTACGATAAAGTATAGTTAATTAGTAATTTGTATTACAGGCCAAATGGACCTAATTAACTATAAATAAATCAGTCTAAAACTTACGCTAAACTGGCTATTAAGTCCCCTAAGACCAGGGACTAGTGAACTGCCGTTCACTTAGAGTTTGTATACTCTTGATAGCACGCTTCCTCTAAGCAAGGTGCTCGTGTGACCCCGTCACATCCTACTTATGGTCCTTGTAGTGTTTGGGTGAAACCTATGAAACTCACGTGCAACTAACGCACTGTGTAACTCATGCGCAACGACTGCACCGTGAAACTCACGAGCATTTGTCTTCCTGAGCTTGTGAATCTTCTGCAACGGATGGGATCTCCGTTACACTTCCTCCCTTAGAAGTGTACGTGCGCGTGTATTGGGAAGTGTAGCGATATATTGACGGATGAGCTCCTTGACCTGTGTCAAGTTGCTCAACGGTTCCCATGACGAACCAAGTGAAGTGTCGAGCCACTTCACTTTGAATTGACGGACACCTCTTGATCGACGGTGGTTCACGATAGAGTGTACGAGGTGACCCTCCGTCCCGTCCGCTGTCAAAACAGCTCGTAAGCGGGTTATCCTCGTAGGATCGTCATCCCGGTGATAGGGACGAAGCCTCGACACGTGATATTCTGGGTGTAGACGAAGTCCGGGAGGTAGAGCAAGTTTGTATGTGTCTACCCCAGGTATGCTCATGATCGTATAGGGTCCAATAAATCGTGGAGCGAACTTACGCTTTCCGTCCGTACCCAAGTGAGCCAAGTCAAGGTTCGTCGTGCTAAGTAACACAGAATCCCCTACTGCAAACGTGATGTGCGGGCGATTGTGATCATAGTGTGCGTGCCATCGATCCTGCGCCGCAGCCATCGCATCCTGTGCCTCTGCCAAAATGGCTTGCTGATGTGTGACGAACTTGGAAGCGCGAGACTCCTTCTTGACGGATATTACGCAGTCGGCCACAGAACGAGGTTGATAGCCCAAATCAGCCATAAATGGCGACATACCCGTCGAACTGTGTACCCTAGCGTTATAAGCGAATTCCGCTATTGGTAGAAGCATGTGCCAGTCATCATGGTGGGCAGATATAAAGTGTCTAATGTACTCATTCACGAATTTAATCGTGACTTCAGATTGACCGTCAGTAGAGGGGCGAAATGCAGAACTCAATCGCAAACGAGTTTCCTGCAACTGCATTATAGCCCGCCAGAGCTTCGACGTGAACTTTGTGTCGCGATCGGATACGATAGACTCAGGTAATCCATGCAAACGTTGGTAGAAATCACGGAATAGTGTAGCAGTATCTGCAGCGGACGCATCCGTGTGAGTAGCTATGAAATGGCTACGCTTGGTGAGACGGTCTACAATCACTAATACTGCATCATGACCAGAGGTAGTTGTTGGTAGCTGCGTCATGAAGTCCATACTAATGTCCATCCAACGATTTGATGGTATCTCCAATGGATGTAATAAACCTGCAGGTTTCCCTCGTACGTACTTGTGTCTTTGGCACAATTCACACATCGAAACATACCGCTGTACGGACTCAGCCATTCCACGCCAGTAATATTTGCCCAACAGAAGTAGAAGGGTTTTGGCCTGACCGGGGTGACCTCGTGCTGGGGTATCATGTTCTTCATATAAAATTAAATTTCGAAGTTCTTCTACAGCCGGGATGCACAATCGTCGAGGTGTATCAGGACGCACCTGAAAAAAAAGTAGGCCGTCGTCAATAGAAAAGCGGCGAAGTCGACGGGAGGGGGAATCGGTATCTTGGCAGAGGTCCTTCATAATAGGTCCAAAGATTGTATCATTGTGGTAATTTGCTCGGCACATTGCGAGAACGTCGACTGGGGGAGATGATTGCAGGACAAACTGACTTTCTTCACCAGAATTAGTAAGTGGCGAGGTGAGTTGACGGAGAAGTTCCGACAGGCTGATAGCGCGGCTCGTGCCGTCTGACCAATCTGGACGTCTCGAGATGCAATCTGCGATAATGTTCGTACTACCAGGGACCCATTTGAACCGCGGTTGAAACAAAGCCAACTCATTTAGCCATCTTGCGAGTCTCTGTGAGCACGTCTGTTGCTTGAGCAGAGATTCGATTGTCCTGTGGTCAGTATTTAAGTAGAAGGGTTTATCAATTAGATAAACTTTCCAGGTTCGCATTGCGTGAAGAGCTGCTAACAGCTCTTTTTCGCGCGTAGGATAAATAAGCTCCGCACGTGATAGCTTTCGTCCTCCGTACGCGATAATTTGTTCTCGACCACTGCCATCGTACTGAAAGAGATACCCACCTATAGCAAAATCGGAGGCATCCACACTAATGTGAAATGATTTTGTAAAGTCAGCATGGGCGAGAGTAGGTGTCGTTGAAAGCTTAACCTTTAGCGAGTCAAATGCTGCTTGATGCTCTGCTAGTAGGGTTATTTCATCGCTTGGTTTTTTGTTTTTGATCAATTCTGTGAGCACAGCGACGTGTTCGGCGAAGCCAACGCAGAAACGACTTACATAGACACACGTCCCAATGAAAGACTGCAATTCTCGTTTTGTGGAGGGTGTAGGCCAATCACGAATGGTAGCTGCCTTTGCTGGGTCAATCCGAACACCATCCACGCCAACTATATCACCAAGGCACGGAATCTCTGAAGCACAGAATATGCATTTCTCGATCTTCACGTACAGTTGCTGATCCACGCAGCGTTGCAGCACCCTCCTCAACGCTATCAAATGCTCGTCAACGTTCTCCGAATGGGTGAAGATGAAGAGGTCATCAAAATAAGTACAGCAGAAATCCTCAAAGTCCTTAAATATCGATTGTACCAATCTGTTGAAGCATGATGGGCTGCTGGAAATACCCATCGGTGTCACCAGATATTCAAATAGCCCATCGGGCGTTGAAAATGCTGTGTAGGGTATGGAGTCTTTCTGTAATTTTACTTGAAAGAACCCCCACAACAAATCTAGAGCAGAAAATATTCTGCCTCCTGACATTGTGCGAAGAATCTCATCCTTTCGGGGTATAGGATTCGCGGGTACCCGAATCTTCGCATTTAAACCCCTAAAATCATGAACTATACGCCATTCTCCACTTGCCTTTCGTACACAAAAAGTAGGTGCACAGTATGGTGATTTAGAGGGTTGGATCAATTTAGCCTTCAGCATTTCTCGTGTCCACTTCATGATTGCCTCTTTCTGTTCCCGAGATAGTGGAAATTGTTTCCGGTGGACGGGAGTTGAGTCAGAGACCTCGATACTAGCGTCCATATTGACCTGCCGCGATGGTGGGACCGATGGCAAATCTGATCGAAAAACAATGTCCCTAAATTCGAGCAAGAGTGGGTATACTGATGTACCCTCTAATTTCTTCCAGGCCGCTGTAGCTTTAGGAGATTTGGAATTCTCGTCAGCAGCATGAATAAAAAACCATAATTCGTTGTCTTCAGCGGTGAGAAGTTTTTTGATATTGCGAGTCTTGACTAAGCGCGTCAAACCTACTTCGGATTGATATCCGTGCGTGCACGCAGCGCGCAGTTGTGCCTCAGTGCGTTGCCTCAGCGATTTTCACGGATATTTACATCGTTGATTACCCACACGCACTGCTGATTGGGCAGTTGGTCTGCTA
Source organism: Phytophthora palmivora (assembly GCA_008079305.1). Lineage (NCBI taxonomy): Eukaryota > Oomycota > Peronosporomycetes > Peronosporales > Peronosporaceae > Phytophthora > Phytophthora palmivora. The sequence continues at coordinate 11,800 of VOQZ01001794.1, forward strand.
TGCACCGTCTTAGCGACCCAGTCAATATTTGGATTGGCCTTCTCAAGCCAAGGCATACCTAGCATTATGTCGCATGATTCCGGAATTTCCATAACAAAAGCTGCGGTTTCGTAAATAGGGAAGTCTGGTAACATAATTGAAAATGACGTTACTCGCCGGGGAATGACTGCTTGTTTTCCACCCCCAAGTCGAATCGTAAGTGGTCGTGCAGAATTGTGGACGCTCAGTCCCAATCGCTCCGCAAGAGAAGGGCATACAGCATTAAAAGAAGCACCACTGTCATAAAAGCAGACACGGGTTGATCTTTCATCAACCCGGACTGCTGAAGGTGACCATGTGTAGAAGAGTTCTGGTTCATCATCTCAACGTCGTCGTTGTCGTAATCGAGGAGTTGTTGACTACCAGAGGCTTGACGCGGAGCTGCTGCATGGTCATCGGCAGCCGCGCCGATCTCGATGGGGCGCCAGCCCACCGAGATATCTAGTTTTTTGGCGCACCGGAGTCCACTCCAGGACACCCAGGTGCTTTGTGCCCTTTGGTACCACATTTGAAGCAAGTTGGTACTGAGGGAATACCTCCAGATATCGATATCGATTTAGAAGGGATTTTCCCTTTGTCGTTCCCCCTTCAGTCCTCTTTCCTTTTTTCCTTTCGGGTAGCTATTATCATTGTGATTTTGCTTGTGAATACCAGCACTGAGGCTCGGTTTTGGCTTTGGAGACTCTCGCGAGTCCTCAAATCGTTGGGCGTGATCAATAGTGTCTTTTAATGTTAGAGGGCCATGTTGGGAGACGTAGGAGTTAGTGTCTGCGCGCAGGTTCTGCTGGTAGAACCAGCGCTTAACTATTTCTGGCATGTCGATCGAAGACATCGACAAGAGTTGCATAAACTTGGTACTGTACTCCTGTTGAGTACCAGAGATTTGTAGGTCATGCATTTAGTCAATAATTTGAATTCATAATCGTTGTCACGATACCGGGATCGGATTTGCTGTTTGAACACCGGCCATGTTCGTGGATTATTGTCCATCGCATGCTTGAACTCGCGGTACCCCAGTACCAAGCGACAAGACATCACGCCAGAAATGGGACGACCATGTCTACAAAGCGAGAATCGTTGTGCTCTGCTCCATCGTGTAAGCAGCAAAGTGCTCTTCTATGTGGAACAACCACAACTCCAAATCCTCATCAGCACGCCCATGAAATTTCGGTGGGTTGGCCTTCTGCTTCTGGCGGTTGGCCCGTGCTTGCATCTCGTACATTTCATGTTGGAATCTTGCCTGTTGTAGCATAAATGCGTGCATCTGCTCTTGGCTAGTTGCCATAGCTTGCTGTTGTAGCGAGATCGTATTCACTAAATGGCTAGCATCTGACTATGTCATTAGGGACAGATTGGCCTGGCTGACCACCTCCAGCTTGGCTAGTAGCAGGCTGGCCGACCGGCACTTGACCTGTCTGAGCAGCAGGTGTTCTTGGCCTACTTGGTGTTCCCAAGCCGGCATCTGAACGTACTGGTGGTGCTGCGCCTGCTGTTGCTCAGTCCTGGCCCCAGTCTCAGTCTGGCCCTCAGCTCCAGGAACTTGAGAACTGTCCGTTGATTCCATACGGGGAGCCTGATACGGTCGCAGGTTCGGTGATTCGTTCGGGTTGGCGAGCAGTCTTCTTAGAGCTCATATAGTAGCCCAGACGTACTTAAATGAAGCGTACTTTAAAGAGAAAGTACGGTAGAGCCTCGAAGGTCGTTGCAAAGCTTTCGGCTCTAATTTCGAAATTGTCTTGCCTTCTGTTGCTTGAACTTGAGTCTTGCTAGCTTGTGAGCTAGGAGGCGAATTAAAGACTGAATTGAAATGTAAGTTAGGCAACTACGACTTCCTACTTATGGTCCTTGTAGTGTTTGGGTGAAACCTATGAAACTCACGTGCAACTAACGCACTGTGGTAACTCATGCGCAACGACTGCACCGTGAAACTCACGAGCATTTGTTTCCTGAGCTTGTGAATCTTCTGCAACGGATGGGATCTCCGTTACATAAAGCTTAGCTATATGGCGGATACCAGACAACGTTTAATTCACGGATCGTTCGCTCAATCTTCCCCAACGCGATAAACCATTCTTTTTCAGTTCATGGGGTCACAATTCTAGCGGTCGATGGCATGCAGCCACCAAAGTGACCAACAATGGTTCAAAACGGTCTTCCCATTCTTAGAGAAACTAATCTAAAGTCATCTTCAACGAATTGACTGATCGAA
>VOQZ01001795.1:0-28271 GCA_008079305.1 Phytophthora palmivora
TCCATAGCCGTGCGAAGGCGGCAGACGGCTATGGAGGTGCATTTGAAGCACCTCCGTCGAGTGTTTGAGGTCATGAGAGCTAACAAGCTCTATGCCAACATCGACAAGTGCGTCTTTGCAGCTGAGGAGATAAAGTCCTGGCTGCTTTGTCAGCAGGGTCGGCGTACGCGCGCCGATCCAGGAAGGTCAAGGCCATAGCGGCTTGGCCGACCGAGGTCGCAGAAGGACCTCCGGAAGTGGTTGGGCTTAGCCAACTATCTTCACAAGTACAGCGCAGGGTACGCTGAACTAGCTCGACCCTTGTCGGATCTTTAAAGAAGGATGCCGACTGGGTCTGGGAGCAACAGCACCAGGATGCTTTTGATAGCATCAAGGCGAGCTTACAGCAAGCGCCAGTCCTGGCCTTGCGGACGAAAAACAAGTCATTTGCGTCGTCTGTGACGCTTCTGACTATGCAATAGGCTGTGCGCTGTTGCAGAAGGACGATGAAGGACACGAACGCGTTCATCCTTCCAGTCCAGGCAGCTGAAGGCTGCCGAACGGAACTATCCCGTTCATGACAAGGAGCTACTTGCAATGAAGTACGCTCTTGTCAAATTTAGAGTTCACCTCTTGGGCACGAGGCCCTTTGTGATCTATACTGATCACGCGTCCTTGCGGACTGCCACCAACTCGCCGCATCTGTCGCAACGGATGGCGAGGTGGCTGTCATTCTTCGCGGAATACAACTTCCGCGTTGAATACAAGCCGGGCAAGCTCAACGTGCTTGCCGATGCTTTGTCGCGTCGACCTGACTATGAGCTAGCTCATGTCAGTCGGGTCACGACAGATCTATATGATCGGATACGCTTAGCGTATCAGGAGGACGAGAACTATACACCACTGGTGCAGTTCTTGTCCGATGGCAAGGACGCCAAAGTCGACAGGCTTTCGCCTCGACAGCGGGCGCAGCTCCATCGTTATGAGCTGGCCGAAGGGTTACTCCATTACCGAGTAGACCCTAGAGATCCTCCTCGGGTTGTCGTTCCGAACGACGAGGATCTGAAGTATGACATACTTCTAGAGGCGCATGATGCGCCGATAAGTGGCCATCTTGGCCGGGAGAAGACCTACCAAATGGTCTCTCAGACATTTTGGTGGCCCCGCATGTATAAGTGGGTGGCACACTATGTCAAGACATGTGAAACATGTCAGAGGGTGAAGCCTTCGGGCCACGCCTCGGCTCCACTGCAGAGCCTACCTGTACCAGCAGATTGCTGGAAGTCGATGAGTCTCGACTTCGTCTTCGGCCTTCCGGCCGATGACAAGGGCAACACCGGCATATTAGTGTTTGTCTGCCGCTTGAGCAAGATGGTGCATCTTGCTCCGGCACGTGACAAGGTCACCGGGAAACAAGCTGCACAGCTGTTCCTAGATAGCGTGTTTCGCTATCATGGTCTACCAGAGACCATAGTCTCGGACAGAGACCCGCGTTTCACGGGTGCGTTCTGGGACACCCTGTTCCAATTGCTGGGAACTAAGTTGACGATGTCAACTGCAGACCATCCGCAGACGGATGGTCAGACGGAGCGCGTCAACCGCGTGCTCGAAGATACTCTGCGCAGTATCTGTGCGGAAGCACCTCGATCCTGGTCGGATCAGCTTCCTATGGTTGAGTTTGCACTCAACAATGCGGTACACGCATCAACGGGGTTTACCCCGTTCTATCTGAACGGGTTACGACACCCCCAGGTGCCGCTAACCTTGCGGGAGGCACCGTGGCCTCCATCGTAAGTGGGGGAGAGGCTCGGAAAGCCTTTTCCTCCCAGGTCTCCGAAATAGAGCCCGAGTCTTTGAAAAGACAGTTGTCGTCATTTATAGACAACAGGCTGACGTTAATCAGCCGGGTTAGAGACGCAATGGCGTTAGCCCAAGACAAACAACAGGAGTACTCTGACAAACATGGAAGAGGAAACTTAGGTGTGTTTAAAAGAGGTGAATTAGTCCTATTAGACACTAAAAACCTACCACTAAAGGTGGTTAGCTCTGTAGAGAGCAACAAGTTGAAGCACCGCTTCATTGGACCCTTTGCGGTCCTGGCCAGACATGGCGCAGCGTATACCATTGACCTCCCAAAGTCAATGGCGACGCACCCGACGTTCTACGTGGGGCGTCTTAAGCGGTATCACGATCCGCTGGGTCTTCCTTCTCGGACGGAGGAAGACCAAGGTGAGAACTCACCTCCTCGAACGAGGCTGAGCTCTCTGGACAACCGGAGCTGCCGGTGTCGAAGCCTGCGAACGATATACAGGCTGGTACCCACGCGAGTCATACGAAGGGTATGACGGTACCGAATGGGAAGAGCTCGGGTAAGAGCTATACCCATAAGCCGAGTGGTACGAGTACCCCTGCGGCTCATAAGAGGGCATCCGACCATGCACCTCATGGCTTAGAACATCTAAGCTTCGACGGAGCTCCTTCACGGCAGCAGCCGGAGCTCGGCGGTCAACACGCCCATGGAGCTCATGAGTCTCACGACCAAGAGCGTCCAAGTCTTGGCGAAGGACCTCAAGGGTCCCCGGCTTGCCAGCCTGAGAGGCAGCCTGACCACCAGGTCCAAGCCCAAGGGCTATCTCGATCGCATAAACGCGATCTCGAAGTTGACGGACCTCGTCACTTAATAGGGACCCCACAGAGTCCCGACCCGAAGATGAGGGTCCAGAAGGATACGGCTGAGAAGGAACCTCGTACTCAAACGCGTGCGAGAGCTCCTCCTGCCCTCCTTGACCGGAACGGCGAGCTCCACTATCATGTGGAGCGGGTCGTCCAGGAGCGGCGGCGCTCTGGGAAGCGCCAGCTGCTAGTGAAGTGGCGGGGTTACCCCTCGTCACAGAACTCGTGGGAGCCGGAAGACCGGCTCCGGGTTGACTGCCCGAAGGCTGTTGAGATTTGGGATCAACAGCCGGGGCGTAAGTAGTCCGCGGCTTTTTAGCCGCCTTACGGTGTACGGTCCCTGGGTTGACGGAACCGTACCCGCGCTCATCTTGAGCGCTGGACTTAGACTGCTGTCTAAGTCCCTCCATGACGGAGTGGAGTTGCCGCTTAGCGACTAAGTGGGCAAACTCGATACGAAGATCTCGCTGGTCCAAGACATAGGACAGCAGGCGATCTTCCCGGAGTTCTTTCAACTCCTGAACTGTAAAGTTCTTTAGAGAAACCCATCTCCAGAACAGGTCTTCTGCCTGGGTCTGGGTTGTGGTGTTCTCGGGCTGTACCCAAGGGTAGCCCCACACGGGGAAGAGCCCACCACGGTCTTCGGATTTCTTTCGAAGACTAGTGAATTCCTTGAGCGGAATTCGGTGTGGTGCAAGTAGCACACACCTAGCGGCCTCAATGTCGTTGACAAAGAGTGGTTCGACTTGAACCAAGGCACGCTCATAGGCGCCACGCGAAGTGCGCCCATGGTTTAGACCACGAGGGGCCTTGAGGTGCTCCAAGAACATTGGAGACCCAGACCCCGCATCCGGTGGGTAGTATCCGCGAGGATACGCCGGCGTGGGAGGCACAGGAGTGCCTTGCAGCTGAGCAGTTTGGTAACGCTCTTGCTGCTCATCGAGATCATTGGAGATCTCTCGGGGCTCGGAGACAGCCCCCTCCTCTTCCTCCTCGTCTGAGGAGTCGAACAGGGATTTAAATCCCTTAGCGATTGAAGGCTCTGACGTAGGAGAGCCAGGGGCTGCGCGCTTCTTAGCAGCAGCAGCGCCCTCACCAGCCCGTTTTGGAGACGCTGCTTTCGCAGCTTGGGCTCGAGCCTTACCTTCGGTCAAGGTAAGGTTCTTGGCAGGCGAGCTCGTCGAAGCTGCCTTTGCCTCTGATGACTCAGCATCATCAACAGGAGCGTCCTGCGAAGGAGCGTCCTGTACAGGAGCATCCTGTGAAGGGGCATCCTGAGAAGAAGATGGATCCTTAGCGGATCCAGGAGAGTCCCCGTCAGACTCTGATCCCGTGATCATAGGAATGCTAAATTCCGGGGACTCTGACCCAGGACTGTGGTCCCGATAGGCGAACCGAGGGTTCGGCCTATCGTCGGGTGACAGGGAGCGCGAGCGACTGCGTCGCGAACTCCCTTCTTGGCTGGCAGCAGCAGCCGTACGCTTGCTGCCTGCCTCGGAAGCCGCCTTGCGGACTTCCTTGCGCGGAACGGCCTTGTCTTTCGACTTGGCCTTAGCAGTCTTCGACCTCGCGGTCTTAGACTTAGAAGGCGCCGAAGCGCCGCGGGTGCTTGCCTTCTTAGGCATCTTGGGAGGCTGACGTGGAAGCCTCCAGGTGTCTTGGACGCGCGCAAAGGCTGAATGAAAGCCTTAAGCCACAACGGTGGCTTGTCGATGGGTATCGACAAAGGACAGGAAAGAGAGCGGAGCTCTCTTCCTAGCTCCTCATTGGTTGGGGGTGTTTCCAACCTAAGTGGGGGAGGATGTAACGGGGTTACATGAAAAGGGGTACCCCAGAAAGGGTACCGCCTTTGGAAGTAGATATACTTCTGCGAGTATTTGTTTTAATACTCTGATGGAGTGGTGTGGGCCACACTGTGGTGTGAGCCACACTACTGCCACGTAGGTTCGGTGGCTGAGGGCCAACCAATAACATTAAACCTACCTTTTATATGCATAATTACGATAAAGTATAGTTAATTAGTAATTTGTATTACAGGCCAAATGGACCTAATTAACTATAAATAAATCAGTCTAAAACTTACGCTAAACTGGCTATTAAGTCCCCTAAGACCAGGGACTAGTGAACTGCCGTTCACTTAGAGTTTGTATACTCTTGATAGCACGCTTCCTCTAAGCAAGGTGCTCGTGTGACCCCGTCACATCCTACTTATGGTCCTTGTAGTGTTTGGGTGAAACCTATGAAACTCACGTGCAACTAACGCACTGTGTAACTCATGCGCAACGACTGCACCGTGAAACTCACGAGCATTTGTCTTCCTGAGCTTGTGAATCTTCTGCAACGGATGGGATCTCCGTTACACTTCCTCCCTTAGAAGTGTACGTGCGCGTGTATTGGGAAGTGTAGCGATATATTGACGGATGAGCTCCTTGACCTGTGTCAAGTTGCTCAACGGTTCCCATGACGAACCAAGTGAAGTGTCGAGCCACTTCACTTTGAATTGACGGACACCTCTTGATCGACGGTGGTTCACGATAGAGTGTACGAGGTGACCCTCCGTCCCGTCCGCTGTCAAAACAGCTCGTAAGCGGGTTATCCTCGTAGGATCGTCATCCCGGTGATAGGGACGAAGCCTCGACACGTGATATTCTGGGTGTAGACGAAGTCCGGGAGGTAGAGCAAGTTTGTATGTGTCTACCCCAGGTATGCTCATGATCGTATAGGGTCCAATAAATCGTGGAGCGAACTTACGCTTTCCGTCCGTACCCAAGTGAGCCAAGTCAAGGTTCGTCGTGCTAAGTAACACAGAATCCCCTACTGCAAACGTGATGTGCGGGCGATTGTGATCATAGTGTGCGTGCCATCGATCCTGCGCCGCAGCCATCGCATCCTGTGCCTCTGCCAAAATGGCTTGCTGATGTGTGACGAACTTGGAAGCGCGAGACTCCTTCTTGACGGATATTACGCAGTCGGCCACAGAACGAGGTTGATAGCCCAAATCAGCCATAAATGGCGACATACCCGTCGAACTGTGTACCCTAGCGTTATAAGCGAATTCCGCTATTGGTAGAAGCATGTGCCAGTCATCATGGTGGGCAGATATAAAGTGTCTAATGTACTCATTCACGAATTTAATCGTGACTTCAGATTGACCGTCAGTAGAGGGGCGAAATGCAGAACTCAATCGCAAACGAGTTTCCTGCAACTGCATTATAGCCCGCCAGAGCTTCGACGTGAACTTTGTGTCGCGATCGGATACGATAGACTCAGGTAATCCATGCAAACGTTGGTAGAAATCACGGAATAGTGTAGCAGTATCTGCAGCGGACGCATCCGTGTGAGTAGCTATGAAATGGCTACGCTTGGTGAGACGGTCTACAATCACTAATACTGCATCATGACCAGAGGTAGTTGTTGGTAGCTGCGTCATGAAGTCCATACTAATGTCCATCCAACGATTTGATGGTATCTCCAATGGATGTAATAAACCTGCAGGTTTCCCTCGTACGTACTTGTGTCTTTGGCACAATTCACACATCGAAACATACCGCTGTACGGACTCAGCCATTCCACGCCAGTAATATTTGCCCAACAGAAGTAGAAGGGTTTTGGCCTGACCGGGGTGACCTCGTGCTGGGGTATCATGTTCTTCATATAAAATTAAATTTCGAAGTTCTTCTACAGCCGGGATGCACAATCGTCGAGGTGTATCAGGACGCACCTGAAAAAAAAGTAGGCCGTCGTCAATAGAAAAGCGGCGAAGTCGACGGGAGGGGGAATCGGTATCTTGGCAGAGGTCCTTCATAATAGGTCCAAAGATTGTATCATTGTGGTAATTTGCTCGGCACATTGCGAGAACGTCGACTGGGGGAGATGATTGCAGGACAAACTGACTTTCTTCACCAGAATTAGTAAGTGGCGAGGTGAGTTGACGGAGAAGTTCCGACAGGCTGATAGCGCGGCTCGTGCCGTCTGACCAATCTGGACGTCTCGAGATGCAATCTGCGATAATGTTCGTACTACCAGGGACCCATTTGAACCGCGGTTGAAACAAAGCCAACTCATTTAGCCATCTTGCGAGTCTCTGTGAGCACGTCTGTTGCTTGAGCAGAGATTCGATTGTCCTGTGGTCAGTATTTAAGTAGAAGGGTTTATCAATTAGATAAACTTTCCAGGTTCGCATTGCGTGAAGAGCTGCTAACAGCTCTTTTTCGCGCGTAGGATAAATAAGCTCCGCACGTGATAGCTTTCGTCCTCCGTACGCGATAATTTGTTCTCGACCACTGCCATCGTACTGAAAGAGATACCCACCTATAGCAAAATCGGAGGCATCCACACTAATGTGAAATGATTTTGTAAAGTCAGCATGGGCGAGAGTAGGTGTCGTTGAAAGCTTAACCTTTAGCGAGTCAAATGCTGCTTGATGCTCTGCTAGTAGGGTTATTTCATCGCTTGGTTTTTTGTTTTTGATCAATTCTGTGAGCACAGCGACGTGTTCGGCGAAGCCAACGCAGAAACGACTTACATAGACACACGTCCCAATGAAAGACTGCAATTCTCGTTTTGTGGAGGGTGTAGGCCAATCACGAATGGTAGCTGCCTTTGCTGGGTCAATCCGAACACCATCCACGCCAACTATATCACCAAGGCACGGAATCTCTGAAGCACAGAATATGCATTTCTCGATCTTCACGTACAGTTGCTGATCCACGCAGCGTTGCAGCACCCTCCTCAACGCTATCAAATGCTCGTCAACGTTCTCCGAATGGGTGAAGATGAAGAGGTCATCAAAATAAGTACAGCAGAAATCCTCAAAGTCCTTAAATATCGATTGTACCAATCTGTTGAAGCATGATGGGCTGCTGGAAATACCCATCGGTGTCACCAGATATTCAAATAGCCCATCGGGCGTTGAAAATGCTGTGTAGGGTATGGAGTCTTTCTGTAATTTTACTTGAAAGAACCCCCACAACAAATCTAGAGCAGAAAATATTCTGCCTCCTGACATTGTGCGAAGAATCTCATCCTTTCGGGGTATAGGATTCGCGGGTACCCGAATCTTCGCATTTAAACCCCTAAAATCATGAACTATACGCCATTCTCCACTTGCCTTTCGTACACAAAAAGTAGGTGCACAGTATGGTGATTTAGAGGGTTGGATCAATTTAGCCTTCAGCATTTCTCGTGTCCACTTCATGATTGCCTCTTTCTGTTCCCGAGATAGTGGAAATTGTTTCCGGTGGACGGGAGTTGAGTCAGAGACCTCGATACTAGCGTCCATATTGACCTGCCGCGATGGTGGGACCGATGGCAAATCTGATCGAAAAACAATGTCCCTAAATTCGAGCAAGAGTGGGTATACTGATGTACCCTCTAATTTCTTCCAGGCCGCTGTAGCTTTAGGAGATTTGGAATTCTCGTCAGCAGCATGAATAAAAAACCATAATTCGTTGTCTTCAGCGGTGAGAAGTTTTTTGATATTGCGAGTCTTGACTAAGCGCGTCAAACCTACTTCGGATTGATATCCGTGCGTGCACGCAGCGCGCAGTTGTGCCTCAGTGCGTTGCCTCAGCGATTTTCACGGATATTTACATCGTTGATTACCCACACGCACTGCTGATTGGGCAGTTGGTCTGCTATGCACCGTCTTAGCGACCCAGTCAATATTTGGATTGGCCTTCTCAAGCCAAGGCATACCTAGCATTATGTCGCATGATTCCGGAATTTCCATAACAAAAGCTGCGGTTTCGTAAATAGGGAAGTCTGGTAACATAATTGAAAATGACGTTACTCGCCGGGGAATGACTGCTTGTTTTCCACCCCCAAGTCGAATCGTAAGTGGTCGTGCAGAATTGTGGACGCTCAGTCCCAATCGCTCCGCAAGAGAAGGGCATACAGCATTAAAAGAAGCACCACTGTCAATAAAAGCAGACACGGGTTGATCTTTCATCAACCCGGACTGCTGAAGGTGACCATGTGTAGAAGAGTTCTGGTTCATCATCTCAACGTCGTCGTTGTCGTAATCGAGGAGTTGTTGACTACCAGAGGCTTGACGCGGAGCTGCTGCATGGTCATCGGCAGCCGCGCCGATCTCGATGGGGCGCCAGCCCACCGAGATATCTAGTTTTTTGGCGCACCGGAGTCCACTCCAGGACACCCAGGTGCTTTGTGCCCTTTGGTACCACATTTGAAGCAAGTTGGTACTGAGGGAATACCTCCAGATATCGATATCGATTTAGAAGGGATTTTCCCTTTTGTCGTTCCCCCTTCAGTCCTCTTTCCTTTTCCTTTCGGGTAGCTATTATCATTGTGATTTTGCTTGTGAATACCAGCACTGAGGCTCGGTTTTGGCTTTGGAGACTCTCGCGAGTCCTCAAATCGTTGGGCGTGATCAATAGTGTCTTTTAATGTTAGAGGGCCATGTTGGGAGACGTAGGAGTTAGTGTCTGCGCGCAGGTTCTGCTGGTAGAACCAGCGCTTAACTATTTCTGGCATGTCGATCGAAGACATCGACAAGAGTTGCATAAACTTGGTACTGTACTCCTGTTGAGTACCAGAGATTTGTAGGTCATGCATTTTAGTCAATAATTTGAATTCATAATCGTTGTCACGATACCGGGATCGGATTTGCTGTTTGAACACCGGCCATGTTCGTGGATTATTGTCCATCGCATGCTTGAACTCGCGGTACCAAGCCAAGACATCGACGCCCAGAAATGGGACGACCATGTCTACAAAGCGAGAATCGTTGCTGCTCTGCTCCATCGTGTAAGCAGCAAAGTGCTCTTCTATGTGGAACAACCACAACTCCAAATCCTCATCAGCACGCCCATGAAATTTCGGTGGGTTGGCCTTCTGCTTCTGGCGGTTGGCCCGTGCTTGCATCTCGTACATTTCATGTTGGAATCTTGCCTGTTGTAGCATAAATGCGTGCATCTGCTCTTGGCTAGTTGCCATAGCTTGCTGTTGTAGCGAGATCGTATTCACTAAATTGGCTAGCATCTGACCTATGTCATTAGGGACAGATTGGCCTGGCTGACCACCTCCAGCTTGGCTAGTAGCAGGCTGGCCGACCGGCACTTGACCTGTCTGAGCAGCAGGTGTTCTTGGCCTACTTGGTGTTCCCAAGCCGGCATCTGAACGTACTGGTGGTGGCTGCGCCTGCTGTTGCTCAGTCCTGGCCCCAGTCTCAGTCTGGCCCTCAGCTCCAGGAACTTGAGAACTGTCCGTTGATTCCATACGGGGAGCCTGATACGGTCGCAGGTTCGGTGATTCGTCTTCGGGTTGGCGAGCAGTCTTCTTAGAGCTCATATAGTAGCCCAGACGTACTTAAATGAAGCGTACTTTAAAGAGAAAGTACGGTAGAGCCTCGAAGGTCGTTGCAAAGCTTTCGGCTCTAATTTCGAAATTGTCTTGCCTTCTGTTGCTTGAACTTGAGTCTTGCTAGCTTGTGAGCTAGGAGGCGAATTAAAGACTGAATTGAAATGTAAGTTAGGCAACTACGACTTCCTACTTATGGTCCTTGTAGTGTTTGGGTGAAACCTATGAAACTCACGTGCAACTAACGCACTGTGTAACTCATGCGCAACGACTGCACCGTGAAACTCACGAGCATTTGTCTTCCTGAGCTTGTGAATCTTCTGCAACGGATGGGATCTCCGTTACATAAAGCTTAGCTATATGGCGGATACCAGACAACGTTTAATTCACGGATCGTTCGCTCAATCTTCCCCAACGCGATAACCCATTCTTTTTCAGTTCATGGGGTCACAATTCTAGCGGTCGATGGCCATGCAGCCACTCAAAGTGACCAACAATGGTTCAACACGGTCTTCCCATTTCTTAGAAACTAATCTTAAAGTCATCTTCAACGAATTGACTGATCGAACGATACAGTAAGAATACGACCCACAACAACGACTACAACGAATACTCGCCACAACAATTCCCAGCTTCAGCCCACGCGTTTCCTTGGCCTAGTTCGCTCTGATGGCACCTCAAATCCACATGGTACACTATACTCACTGTAAATGTCGGCAAAATACGCTTGTTTCATTGAGGCTCCAAAACATCCCAAACAAAATATTGTGAGTAATAACGCAAAACTCGAGCAGCGTATATGTAACAACGCACCAGCGTCACGACCAAAGGTTGGCCGCGACGCAGGTTGCAGTTGTCATTGGCATCAAGCCAATGAGGGTCAAGAATGACCCGGAGCACAAACATGATGTTGCTCCTAGGTTGTAGTTCTAACTACAACTTCAACATTCATTCATCTATATTTGAATTCATTATAGGACTTAGAACCGGTTCACACGAACCGCGGTTCAGTGCCTAACCTATCGTACCGCCAAGATTCATACCAAGGCCAACTAAGAATCTTCTATAGTGAAATACATATAATTACATAGGGTAACTAGGGAATACCTACAGGTAGTACCTCTTAGCCGACAAAACCAACTAACCATCAATTCACTTTCCAATTTACCTACTTCGGAGCACCTCGCCTCCCTACCAAGCCTCGCTTCGGGTTCCCTTCTGAACCCAGCTCGCCTCCCTCAAGACCTCGCCTTCACAACTCTTCGAGCTACGTTGCTCTAGTCGTCTTCCTCTGTGCTTTCACCAGTCGTTACATCTGGTAGCACTTGTTCAGTCCGGGAGGGGCTCTTCTCTACGCTTTTCGCTAGTCGACACCTGGAAAGCCGCTCGCAGAGCGTGTGCCGTCTCTACACAACCGACTACTCGGCTGCCCCATCGCTGCTCGACGTCATCGTTGATTGCGTGAGCACTTTCTAGCGTCTGGTCTATTAGAACCGGATCAGTTAGTGCCCGCACCCCTCGTCGCTGTCCGTGAATGCCCAAGCGCAAGGAACGTGACTATCCGTTCCGTCACTCAATTACTGAGTTATTCGATAAACCAGCTGCTGCTCAGGAAGCCGAGTCTTTACGCAGTACATTTGCGTTTAGTATTGACCGGCACTTCCGTTACGTCAAGGCGCTCCGTAATCTAATTCCGGACGCTGCCGATCATCGGGCACGAAACATTTTGCACCGTCTATCGGAACTTTTGTTGGTTCCTCTAGTCGACCAATCGGAGTATCTCTCCACGTATTTTGATCGTAAGATCGTTGGATACTGTGCCGATCGTTCTGAGCGTGAACGTAAACGTCGTCGCTTGAACTAGTGGACGGGCAAGCGTCAATTTGACGAAGCGTTCGATTTCTTGGACTCAGAAGTGACACATCTGCTTCCTGAAGAAGGTGTAAATAATTACATCCGTCTTTTTCGCGATTGTCTCAACCAGCTGTACGAAGCTCACGACAAGTTCTTCGAACCACTTTTACCAGCTGTTCAAGACCGCGAATTGCAAGAACGCCTTGAAGAACACAACGACTCCATCTTCGACTCCCTTGTCGCAGTAGAAACTTCGATTCTTCATTTTAAAGGAACCGAAAGAGCTTTCAAGAGAATTCGTTTAGAATAACCAGTTAAGCGAACTTTCTTTTCACGAATTATGACTTCTTTAAATCCTCAAGGATGGTCTACTGACGCAATCACACAAAAACTTATAGAAATGGTTGACAAGCAGCAACAGCTGCTAGAAGCCATGAATAAGCGTGAAGTGAAAATTGAAGGTATCCGTCTACCTCAATTTTTCGGAAAAATGGGAGAATCTGTGGAATTGTATTTTGAGCAATTAGCTCAGTACTTTGAAGCAAAAAACATTGATTGGCAGAATGAAGAACAAAGTACTCGAATTTTGGCCATTACTACGGCTAATTTTAAAGGCAATGCTGCTGCTTGGTACAAGCTAAACAAGCGTGAGATTAAGGACATGCAAGATCTCATGTACAAGTTGACCGATGAATTTGTGCCTCCGGATTTGCAAGAACGTTTGCGTGATCAACTCTATGCACTTAAACAGAGCAACTGCTCTAACTTGGAGGAATATATCTCTCGGTTCCGTGAAGCTATTATGCAAGTTACAGAGATGAGTGAACTGGATCAGATCACTTATTTCACGCGTGGACTAGTCAGTCCCACACGTGAAGAAGTGCAATACCGTCGCTGCAGGACTGTGTCTCAAGCGATGAAGATTGCTTTGGAGTATGATCGATCGCATCATGTCCGTGGGAAGAACTACCGTCCACCAGTCTTCTCGCAGGACCGATCACGCGCCCATTCCACCAACCACTCCAACCAACAGCAACAACCTCAACATTCTCGTAGCCAGGAGAACGAACCTGAGCCAATGGAAATTGACTCTGGGAGTACCAGAAACCGTCGTTCTAGTGCTTCTACGTCTCGTAAGAGATGCAGATACTGCAAGAAACCTGGTCATATCATCGAGCAGTGTTACAAGTTGAAAAACAAAGAGAAGAACTCTAGACATAATCGACATGAGCAATCGGCTGCAAATTTCAATGCTTCTCCTTCTACTGCTGCTCCAACTTTGACAGCACACATTGATGAAGATGACGAAGTTGTTGAAGTGGAAGAGATGTCCACGTGTACCGTGTCACCACAGCACCGTGAGAATGAACTCATCCGTAAACAAGGAACTTGTGACGGAAAACCTGTCGTTATTATGTTCGACAGCGGTGCTACATGCAATGTGGTTCGTCCAGGGTTAGTCGAAAATTTGACAACCTCTGGCATGTCAAGAGTCACGAGGTTTGATGGAACTTCAACGAAAGCTCGTTCTGTGAAGAAAGGTGTTGCTAATATCACCTTTGGTCGCTATCGTTTTCGCAAACTTCAGGTTATGGAATGGCCTGTGAGTTCTGCTCATGATGTCATCTTGGGAAAACCGTGGTTTACCAAGTTCCAGCCACACATTAATTGGCGTTCGCATGATATCTCGTTTCCATCTATTCAAGCCACACCACCTCCACCAGCTGATGAAAGCGCAATGGAAATTTCTGCTGCTGACTTCAAACACAAAGTCAAAAAGCACGCATACGACGAAGTGTATCGTGTAAAGATTTGTGCCATCATGCCTGTGAGTGATTTAATTCCTTTATCGATCACTGAACTCTTGAAAGAGTTTACCGATGTCTTCCCAGAGACACTTCCTGATGGACTACCGCCTTCGCGTCGTGTTGACTTTGAGCTCAACATGAAACCGGATGCTGTTCCAAGCAATCGTGCTCCTTTCCGCCTGTCAAAGGTAGAACAAGATGCACTTGACATCTTTGTGGCCGAGAAGCTGAAGAAAGGTTGGATCGAAGTTTCTGACTCACCTTGGGTGTCTAATATTTTCGGAATCCCCAAGAAAGATCCATCTTCTGGAAATCAATTGTCTCGCTCTGAATGGGTACGATCTGGAAATTCGACTCTACCAATCCGTTGGGTCATCGACTATCGTTACGTTAACTCACAGTCGATTATTCCAAAGATACCACTCCCTCGCATCGACGAACTCTTTGATCAAATGTGTGGTTGTGTGATCTTTTCTGTCCTCGACTTGGCTCAAGGGTATCACCAGATGCGTATTGCGTTCAAAAGCCGCAAATATACCGCTTTTCGCACACATGCTGAAACCTATCAGTGGTGTGTTGCACCTATGGGTTTAGCCGGTATGCCTGGTGTTTGGTCTCGACTCATGAGAGTGCTCTTCGCAAAATACAGCTTCATTGTTGTCTATCTGGATGACATTTGTGTTTTTTCTACAAGTTTGGAAGAACATGTCGAACACCTCCGTACGCTCTTTGAAGTTCTCCGTCGTGAGAAGTTGTTCTGTCATCTATCCAAGTGTCACTTTGGGCAACCCGAAGTTAAGTTCCTTGGTCATACAATTTCCGCTAAAGGACTCTCTGTTGACAATCGTAAGACTGAAGCCATTGCGAAGTGGCCAGTTCCTCAGAATCAAAAGCAACTGCAAAGCTTTTTAGGCCTCGCAGGTTACTATCGACGATTCATCCGTGACTATGCTAACCTCGCGCTACCACTTGGCCCTTTGGTCAAGAAAGAACATACCTGGACATGGGGACCTGAACAAACGAGTTCATTTGAAAATATCAAGACTGTTCTTCAAGAAGCGCCAGTGTTGAAACTACCCGATCATGAGAAGCGCTTCATAGTAACAACCGATGCATCTGGCTATTGCGTTGGTGGCGTACTCTCACAAGTCCGATCTGGTCAGGATCATCCCATTGCATTCTTCTCAAAAAAGCTGGGACCCCATGAGATTAATTGGCCAACGCATGAAAAGGAACTCTTTGCTATCAAACTAGCGCTGGAAAAATGGCGTCATTATCTCTATGGTCGTGAATTTGACATCTTCACTGATAACAGTGCCTGTAAGTGGTTTTTGCATCATCCGAAGGTTTCGCCTAAATTGGCTCGGTTTTTGACGTTCTTCGCGCAGTTTTCGTTCAAGTTGCACCACGTCAAAGGACATTTGAATGTGGTTGCTGATGCACTATCACGTCAGCCGTCGATGAGTAACGTGTCATTCCACCAGTGTACAGTACACTGTCAAGAACGTACAGCCAACAATCAAGCGTCTCGAGTTTTCGATTCTCGCAACGTCAACCAAACGTTAGTTCAACCATCCTCACGCACTCAATTTCGAGGGGAGGATGAGACTGCCGGATTCCAAACACGTTCTATCGCTCAAGCTTATAACTACGCAGAGCAGGACACTCCGCGTACTGTTGCTGCGATTGAGGACAGTGTTGAGGGCACAAATGTGACACAGCAAACTCAAAATTGGAGTTCGCTCGGTTGGTCTGATTCCAGCCGCAAAGAATTTACAGATGGATATCGCATATGTCCAGATTACGGGGATCGCTATAAACACCCAGAAAACCCGTTTTTCAAGGAAAGAGGGTTACTGTTTCGCAAGTCGGATAATGTGATGCGATTGTGTGTTCCACACACTCGTGACAATCACCTCCGCACTGCCATTATCGAATGCTTTCACGACTCCAACATTGCCGCACATCCAGGAGCTCATCGGACTTCCCTCCGCATTGCGCAATGGTATCATTGGCCCACGTTGGACCAAGATGTCCGTGATTATGTGCAAAGTTGTGAAACTTGCACACGCTGGAAGCATAGCAATACTCGCAAGAATGGCAAAATGATTCCAATCCCTATCCCAGACGAATGCTGGTCTGTCGTATCCATGGACTTTATCACAGGTCTACCTAATTCCAGCAGTTTTGATGCAATCATGACTGTTGTCGACAAGTTGTCCAAGCGCCCAAAGTATCGTGCGTGCAACCGCACCGACGATGCACAGCAAACTGCATATCACTTCTTTGATTGTGTTGTTCGCCATCACGGTTTACCATCGATCATCATCAGCGATCGAGATTCCAAGTTCATCTCTAAGTTTTGGTCGTCCCTGGCTAAGCTCATGGGAATTCGTCTACACATGACAACTTCCTATCGGGCACAGGCTGACGGACAGACTGAACGCCAGAATCTGATTCTGGAAGATGCTCTACGTTGTATGGTATCGTACCATGGACGTGATTGGTCGGAACATCTCGGAACGATCGAGTATGCTCATGCTACTCTCGTCAGCGCATCAACCGGTTTCTCGCCATTTGAAGTTGACACTGGACGCAAAGAACGCAACCCGTTGAATCCATTGGACAATCCAAGAATTATGGCAGACGTCCAGCATGGTATCGCAGAGTACGCGAAACAATTCCATGACCGTCGTCAAGAGATTATTGAAGTTGCTAAGCAACATTTACTCCAAGCCCAAGAACGTCAAAAGAAGTACTACGACAAGAAGCGATCGTCGATTACGTTCAAAACAGGAGATTTGGTCATGCTGGATACTCGTCGCATTCCATCCGCCCATGTGACTCAGGATATTGATGGGAAAAGAGCAAAGCTTGCTGCTCGTAAGGTTGGCCCATTCGAAATTATCAAGATGATTAACCCGAATGTTGCCAAGTTGAAACTTCCACGAAGCATGAGTCGTTTGAACTCCACGTTCAATGTTGACGTGTTGAGTCACTACGTTGAAAACCCGTCGCGATTTAAAACTCGACCTATTCCCAAGGCCTCCAGGCTTATTATCGATGAAGAAAGTGGGGAAACGATGTATATCATCGAAAAGCTTTTACGAAAGCGTCAATTCAACCGCAAGCCCGAATGGCTCGTCAAATGGCATGGCCTACCCGACCATGAAGCTACTTGGGAACGCGAAAAGAACATTCGCCACGTGTCGCACTGGAAGGTTCTCG
Organism: Phytophthora palmivora; assembly: GCA_008079305.1. Taxonomy (NCBI): domain Eukaryota; phylum Oomycota; class Peronosporomycetes; order Peronosporales; family Peronosporaceae; genus Phytophthora; species Phytophthora palmivora. Next base: position 16,863 of record VOQZ01001795.1, read on the forward strand.
TCACCGATTTTAAGAAGCGGCAACGAGAAGTCAAGTCCGGGAGGATGTAACAACGCACCAGCGTCACGACCAAAGGTTGGCCGCGACGCAGGTTGCAGTTGTCATTGGCATCAAGCCAATGAGGGTCAAGAATGACCCGGAGCACAAACATGATGTTGCTCCTAGGTTGTAGTTCTAACTACAACTTCAACATTCATTCATCTATATTTGAATTCATTATAGGACTTAGAACCGGTTCACACGAACCGCGGTTCAGTGCCTAACCTATCGTACCGCCAAGATTCATACCAAGGCCAACTAAGAATCTTCTATAGTGAAATACATATAATTACATAGGGTAACTAGGGAATACCTACAGGTAGTACCTCTTAGCCGACAAAACCAACTAACCATCAATTCACTTTCCAATTTACCTACTTCGGAGCACCTCGCCTCCCTACCAAGCCTCGCTTCGGGTTCCCTTCTGAACCCAGCTCGCCTCCCTCAAGACCTCGCCTTCACAACTCTTCGAGCTACGTTGCTCTAGTCGTCTTCCTCTGTGCTTTCACCAGTCGTTACAGTATAGCCTTACGTCGGATCCCTCTCACAACATTTCCGAGGCGTAAATCCCAAGATTCCTGTTGTAAGGTTCATGCATCGGTACAACGAAGTTTGTCGGAACTCAACAATCATCATTTAGTTCACGAAATACCGCTAAATGCTGGCAAAATACGCTCGCTCCAATCTGCCTCCTAAACATTCCAAGCCAAGCAAGTTCTTTTAGTCGAAATTCTTTTCAATGTCGGTGGGTCCAATGGACACTGTCCATGCAGGTCGTTAAACCGTTGAAATGCTGGTAAGACAAAGTGATCGCACTTATATTGCGACTCACCTCATGAGAAGGGCATCTCATCCAGCTCCTTCATTGCATCGTGTGGATCTGGAGTTCTCCTCTCTCCATTGTTTGCACAACTTCCTGGTATGTTGCCCAGTGGAAACCCTACGATGCTTTCGACCATGATTCATATCCATTGGGGACTCGGAATGCGATTGGTACCAAAAGATGCTTCTTGAGCTCTAGAAAGGTGAGGTACGAAGGCGTCATCACTTCATTCCAGGAAATTAATCTGTTTAGGACACTGAATCTTCATCTTCTAATTGTGAAGAGAAGACACGGACTGTCGTGAATACTCGCTGTACTGGAGCACTGTGGACAGCTAAACGAGACGATCAAGACGGAAGGACATCAGCTACACGGCACGCTAGCATATGATGGATTTATGGTTAATCAGAATTTGCTTGGAAAACAATGAATGGTTGTGGGTTCCATGCAGCCACTATCATTCATGAGCCGATCTGCGGATCGTTAGCGACAATAAGAAGCTATACTATGTATCAATGCCCTATTGTAAGTGACGATACTCATTGTCAATGGACCATCAAACGTGGCCATTTCCCTTGGCAAAGCACATGGTCCGAATTTCTGAAGCAAACGCTTCAATGTAACGAATGGTTCCGGCCGTTCGTGTTGTTGAAACGAATCTGTATCGGCTATGCTCCATCGTGTCCTGTGTAAACAGTCCGATCGCATATCCATCTAGTCCATTGGACACCAAACGCGACTCTTTTCTTCGGACACAAAGTCCATTTTTAACACGGCCGTTATTTTGGCGTCAGTTACGAATCTGCTCCACAGTGCGCACATTCACTCTCGAACATGGGAAGTCGTGAGGCCGACGTGGAGCAAGGCTTGACTCCACGTGGAGGTTCCACCACTTCCATCTACTTTCCAGCCGCTACTACCACTAAATCTTCCCAATACACAGCACTAGAGGCTAGCAACACTAAACACTCACTACGTCAACAATGGGACGAGAGTGTTGGTCACGGTGTACGTCGTCTTGTACGTACTGTACGCCACCACGCCCAGCCTCCGCATGTGTCGACCACCGAAATGACGCAGAAGCTCCGTAGTGACGTGAAGGACTCGACTCGCTTCTACTGGCAAAACCTGCTCATCTTCCAGCGGGAGATGCTCTGTGGAGTGGCTGCAATGCTGCTCATGATCCCGGAGACTGTGGCCTTTAGTTATGCAGCCAATCTAGATCCTCTCAATGGCCTATACGCTACAGGTTTTCTTGGAGTAGCTGTGAGTCTTTTCGGTGGCGTCCCTGCCACAGTTGCAGGGGCTGCAGGGGCTGTGGCTATGGTCATGCCGACAATCACCAGTGGCACGGGGTCATTAGCTTACTTAACGTACGAGGAACGTCTCCAGCATTTGTTCGTGGCAGTGACCATCGCTGGGATATTGGAGCTAATGTTCGGACTGTTAGGGCTGTCCAAGTTGTTTTCAATGATCCCTAGAACAGCACACATTGGTTTCTTGAACGGTTTGGCTTTGATGATGTTCATTTCGCAGAAGACGACCATCGAAGTGTGCAAGAATGACACCATGCGTTTCGGAGAGTGTGAGATTGCTGGTGACCTCAAGTGGATGAGTGTATCGTCACCTACGACGTGGGTAACGATTGGACTGGTGCTGGTGACGATGGCTATTATGCACTACTTTCCCAGGACGCCGTATGTGGGGCATTTGATCCCACCTACGCTGGTAGCGGCGCTGATTGGAGTTGGTTTTGAGTTCGGCATCAATCGTCCACTGCTTGGCTATGACGTGCGCACTATCGGTGATACATCTCCACTGAACGGAGGTCTACCAACATTTGCCTTTCCGAAGGTTAATGACGTGCAAGACTGGGGTGTTGTACTCTCAACAGCTGCGAGTATCATGGCAGTCGGACTTTTCGAGTCACTCATGACGTTGCAATCCGTGGTGGATTTGAAGAAGGATCAACTTTCGCAAACTGCCACACGCAAGGAATGCATTGCTCAGGGTATCGGTAACGTTTTGTGTGGATTTTTTTCTGGTATGGGAGGATGCTCTATGATTGCTCAGTCCAATGGCAACATTCTGAACGGTGCACGTTATCGCCTCTCGTCATTCATGGGCGGTATGTGTACATTTCTAGTTGTATTTTTTGCCAGCTCCGTGATTGAACGTGTCCCTGTGGCCTGTCTTACCGGCATCCTGTTTGTGATCGTCATCCACACGTTCTACTGGCCATCCCTCAAGTTAATTTTTCGCGTGAAGATTACGGACGCTGTCGCTATAGTGCTGGTCACTGTGCTTGCTGCCGCAATGAATTTGGCTATTGCCGTCATCGTTGGTGTTGTTTGGCAGTGTCTGGTTAACGGCTGGCAGAGTGGCTATCAACTCACGTTCCGCACAGGTATGGAGGTTGTGCCTGTAGTCAGCGTCCACGACCGTGCGGCCGATCGCGAGCTGCTCGCAAACCATGAGGAAGCTAAAATCTACTACATCAAAGGACAGCTTCTCTTCTCGTCGGTAGCCACTTTCCGCGAGTTCTTTGATGTCCTCAGCGACCCGAATGTGGTTATTCTCGACATGAGTGACTGTGTGTTCGCTGATTTTTCCGCTGTCGCAGCTTTGCGAGAGGCTGCTATGCGTTACCGTGATGCTGGGAAAGCTCTAGTGGCCCGCAACCTTGATCCGAAGTCGTTGGACATGCTTTACCATGATTTTGGCTGGGATTCTGTTGAGGAAATACGAATCGCGACACCATGCACAGCCAACAATGGTGATGAATTCAATAAAAGCAAGATCGACAAAGAACGAGTTTCTCGCTACTCGCGTGTATCCCAGTCATCACATGGTTCTCTGCATCAACTGCACATTCCGTCGCCTTGTGAGAATTCTACGCCATACCGCTCAGCTGGACCTTAGAACCTATCTATTCAAGGTTGGAGTGGAAAGTCGACGGAAAAGGTTCTGGTGTAGTCCCCTACGAGTTTACGTAGCGAAACTCATCATTTCATACAATCTATGAGGTGGTCTCATTGTCAAGTCACTCCTCGGCGGCCGCAATACTCCTTCCTCCAGCGGAATGCCTGTGACTACTAGGAACAGGAGGAATTCACTCATTGTCCTCACTATTTCTATTGTTATTCCCTGATATCTCAGTCAAAACCGTGTCGTTAATAGTCGATAATACGTTCTACTTGAGTGTGGTGCACCCTTGAGCGACACTGGACCATTTGCATTGTTCAAGATCTTGAACTCATCAATAATCACCAGCATAGCATGAACTTGGTTTTTGTTTACTTATCCCTATTAAAAAGAGTTACCTCGCGATCCAAATCGGCTCCTGCATTCAGACAATGCACAAGTAGCCCGATGCTGACAACAAGAGAACAGCGTCAACCATGAAGTAATATAGTCAGCTGGTTCGTGCCAAAAAGATGAAGTGCTTAACATATTGGAATTGCAAGCTATCGCTGTCTACAAATCCATTGAATCAAGAATGACATTGCACCAGCATGAGCGCTCGTAACGATTCGCTGGAATGTATTACGATCGTAGCAAAACCCCATTCTCGTTCCAGAATCTTATTCTTACTCCGTCGTCCGCCATGTTAGGTCCTTCAGATTCATTTTCACCACTTCGTTGTTCATGATTTCTCCAAATTTTCATCAGAAACTTTTAAGGTTTGATCTTGAGATCAAACGTGTTGGAGAAGTATCCCCGGCCTTCGAGTTTTTAAACATATCCGTCGTCGTCCAGCACCTTGCTATTTTATTGTAGAGATCTTGGCGCAGTATCCCAGTTGGAGTTATCGATAATCGAAATAACTCTAAGCAATGGATTAGAAGGTATCGCGACGGATAATTACCTCCCAGGAAAGCGATGACAACAATCATGAGCGCGTGAATCAGTTGCATAGTTACTAACTAGAAGTATCAAAGTAACCCGTCGGCGGAATCAAATTAAGTCTACTTCGAAGTACTAAGCATTATGATTTTATTAACTATTTTTTAAGTCCCACTATGAACAATTCGCCGAATGCTCATGCTTCATGTGATGACATTGACGCCAAGTATCTAAGCTGGATCACATCCTCCAACAATGAAAACATAAGATTTCACAGGAATCACCTACAACACAATTCAGTACACATTATCTATTGTGTGCAATTTTTTTACAAATCCCATTACTGGAGAACATCCATGCGCTGTATTCGCGGGTGCACTTGAAACTCAGCATACATCACCAGTTCTTCGCTCTCGTCGGACACCATTCTAAAGTAAAGTCAAAGATGCATGAGCAAATATTGTAGGATAGGTCTTACTTCGCGTTAGATCTTTGTGCAATTTGCTGTCAGATTCAAACTAAAACGTAGGGCTCGATGATTGTGTTACCGCATCGTTCTAAAAAATGTAATGATATTTTTTGAGATGTATTCTGCAAAATAGCACAATTTTAACAGGTAGCACGTACATTCTCAATTCTATGAATTACAGAGAACTACTCTCACGAACCACAACCACACGTTGATCTGTAAAGCTACTACAGTAATGATGTAGATGGCATCTAGATCACTGTGATTCAGAAATATCGTTTCCTTCAACACACACAAGTGATGATATCGTTTAGGTTTAGACATTATTTCAGCTCTAATTGTTGATATCGACCTATCTTGACGTCAACGGATGAGTGAACCTCATTTTTGTGACGTTGTCATGATTGTTCCAGATTCCAGAAACAGCTTCTCCATGAATTCCACTTGATCACTGGTATTCCTATCTTTCTCTGTTTCGTCTTCTATTGGTGTTGGTGACGGACTTCGCGAGCAAAAACTATGCACCACGTCTTCAATCGATTCTGTACGTGAGGTATCAACAGCCATTGCTCGCTTCAACTGTCGCCTAGCTGCATCTCGGCTTCTAAGGAAAAGCTCTTTGGCTTCCTGTGGATTGATCTTATTTAGTTGTGAAAGCATTTCCATCGTGGAATGAAATATATACGAGTGAGGAACTTGGGCGTCGATGAATTCGGCGATAATTCTCGGGTCTGATGGCATTGTATTCAAGCGATCGTTGAAGTTTAGAACTGATGTCGATGAGAAAGTAACCCATGCAAGTTTGTTTCGAGATCGATATTCCGGGAAGTCAAGCAACAGACGCTCATAGGGCTCATGGTCTAAACGGAACAACTCTGTCATGGTGACAGCTACGCACGTCTCTGTTCGAGAAATTCCGTACAATAATGCCATCTCTCCGAAAAAATCTCCGCGAATACGAGTAGATTCGCTCGATCCCATTTTCACTACTACTCGACCCTGGGCGATGAAGTACATACAACGATCCATATCACCAACGACAAATACGTCCTCGTTCTCGGAACAAACCACACACTGCAAACACACAAGCAATGCCCGCAAGAACTGATCATCTAGGGATTGGAACGCTCGGACCTGAACAGCAAAGCTACAAGAGATGGAGAATACAACATCTTCGTATAAAACTCGTGGAACTGTTTCGACAGCAACGAACTCGGCGTCGCCCTTTTTTCGATGCCACAGTCTTGCATAGTATCCTTTGACTTGATGTTGTATTTCCTTCGGTATGTCGTTCTGCACTAAATAGCACTGAAGCTGACCTAACATTTGCTCAAATGTAGCCTCCCGTCTCGATCGAGTTTCAAAAAACTCTCCTTGTGCACCAACCAGAGCTCCGTAGATATAGATACTCCAGAATGTGATTCCGATCTCCGTCACAGCCTCGACCATGTTCATGGATAGAATATCGCCATAAAATAATGTTGATATGCATTCCATTGCGAACAGCAAGGAATTTAAATATTTGGTGACGAGTGATTCAGTCATGACCGAACTTGTAGATGCAATTTCTGCAGATTCGTTGATTTCATAAAACAAATGACCGAGTTTACTGCTGAAAAACCATATACAGGCCAAGAGATGCCCCATCGTAAGGTACGTTGCTAGTCCTTGTATGAAGTACAACAAAGCCTCGTTCAAGTGAATCTTCTGGTGGTCAATCACATGTTGTAAAAGTTTTTCGTAGAGTGGCTCAATCCGTTGTACAAACAATACACGATTTGCACGTAACAGAAAACGAGTTGCCCACCAAGAATCATGTACTGCTCTAAGGGAAGCAAGCGGAAGTCTCACTTGTGGCACAAAAAGTAGCAGCTCCAGCGGGAACATTGCTAACATGTCAGACCGCAATGAAGAACTTACATTCTGGCGACGAAGTTTATCGCCCATATCAAATATGCACAGTACATCGAGGAACATCTCAAAAGCTGCCCACTCTCGTAATATGTCGTCCGACAGATAAACTAAGTCCGTAGAAAAACTAACCTTAAACGTGGTGACAAGCAAATGATACAATGCCACGAAAAGCATAATAAGGTTCCATCCAGTCCCCATCTTTTTCATGACATCCTTGCTGATAAAGTGTCGAGAGGATCTGTACACTGTTTGCTGAAGAGGAAGTATCATTCCGGCAGTATATTGAGGGTTTGTATTGGTGATGTGGTGGTTATGATAATCTCTGGGTGCAACTTTCAGGGTATGCGTATGTGTGCGAAACCAACGAAAAAAATCAACTTTCGTCTGGTGTTTTGGATGCTGAAAGCGCTGCAAAATGCCAAAATCAAGTCCTGTTGGTATGTCATTTATCTTCAAATGGTTCAGGTTTTTGTGCCTCATCTCTTCAAAGAAACTATTTCCAAAATGAAGTAATGAGTTTGCACGTCGTCTGTACAATCGCCGATCCGTTTGAGGCCGTTGTACAGACTCTTCACTCAACTCAGTACGATTTTGGTTGTTTGCTTGCCTCGATAACAGGTTCAAGCTCTTTCCTGGGTCTGGAGCAGAAAATCTTCTATCTCTAGTATTAGGTTTTACGGTCACACCCTTCTGAAGATTTTGTTCGCGGTCATTGCAACGAAATGACCTCGTTTTAAGAAGTTTTTTCCGCGCAGGATAAATTTTAATCTGGCGAATTTCTTGCGGTGTTGCCGCTAATGACTGGGTCAAAGGAACATTTCGTGAGGCTGTGCCTTGCAGTAGCTGTGTAACATTGAAAGCTGCAATAGCTAGAAACTTGAATCGTGACCAGCATTCGACCTCGAGATTACAAAGCTGTTTGATGGTCAAGCATTTGCGCACGTGTCTGTTGATCGGATTCATCTCGATCATGAACTCAATGGCATGACTATCAACGATGTTACGGTGAAGCGTTCGCGTCTCTGTATCATCACCTATGCTGTGGTTGAAATCACTAAATCCAGTGGAATAATTCAGCGCTTTATCACGATTGGGTTGAGTTGGTATAGTCGCAGATGAAAGTCGATTCGTATGGTGATTTAATTGCCGGCATTTCGTTAAACACTCGTTGCTCTTTGTCTGCAAATACTCCGCCTTCTTTTCCAAAAGCTTTGCATCTGAAAAAGCAACACATTCTTTCATTTTAACAGGAGACATTGGTATCGCCTGGATAGTAGTAGGTAAAGATAACATAGGGATTTGTGGGGTACGGATGTCTCGATGATTTATAAGCACAGCCGACAATTTCCTTTTCGCCTTGGCAGTCCCTGTAGCTGCTGACCTTGTGCTTGCAATATGTCCACGAGTTGTTAGTAAACGTTTGGTTTTGCTCGCAGTGTGCAAGCTGAAACGTTGATAACGTTGTAGCCGCAATTGAACCCACTTAAGTATACCCTGTAGCGCTTGTGTTTGTACTTGAACATCCGACAAATCGCCGTTAATTGTCCACAATTCTTCCCAGTCATTCCTCCTTACGTACAGTACTTCGCAGAAGGTGGTAGCTCGTACAGTGGCAAGTCGTTTCTGGCCAGGAATAAAGAAAGCCAATTCCCCAAAGACAGCATTTTCCATCAGGATTGCCACACTAGTTACTGAACTAGTCCAAAAAACCGCTGCAAGCCCAGTACGAATGATGCAGAGGCGATTTCCTAGGCTACCCTCTACGAGAATATTATCACCAGGGATGAAGAACTCGGAATTCAGACGCAAGGCCAAGTTGTTGATTTGTGTTGGAGTTAGAAAGCGCTCAATTGGCAACTGAGAGATCGAATGACCGTATACTTCGAGCATTAGTTTCAACTGAAGATTGGCTGACAAATTGTTTACGGTTTCTCTGAGATCTCCCACTTTTGCATGCTTGAATTGCTCGTGAAAAAAGAATTCCACCCGTTTAACCAGTGTATCACACAAATCATGCTCTTTCGCGAACTTTGCAAAATTCGCAATCCGACTTTTGTACTGTTTGGTCTCTTTACTAAGTTCTTGGATAAGGTCCGAAATCTCTCCGACGACGTGACCGATAATAAACGTACAACACAAGCACGTGAATCCTGTCCACAACGTACCAGCCGTGCTACGTGGGACAATTTCACGCGACCCAGCAAGCAAAAGTGTTGTTATAGCCCAGTAAAAAGATTTCGCGTAAAGCATCGAAACTGAGTAGTCATGCTCGTACAGCACCTTATCGTAATCGATCCAACAGCGTTTAACATGTCCACATTCCCGTTCAGAGATCCAAAAGAAAATACATCCGACATGATGCGCTACAAGTAGGAGAACAACTATCAATTTAACAGAACTCAAATAAGCGGAAACATTGTGAGACGCAAAGTGTTGCTGAGCCTGCACAATAATATCATCCAGGTAATTCCAGAGATCGACACAGCGAATGAGACGCGGCAAACGGCACAAGCTAGCAGTCATCGACCCACTTCCCACTGGTGCATACAACGGGAAAGAGGCCAAGAGGTTCCACTTCAGGGTTGAGCTACGACGATACTGTTTGTTAATCTCTTTTCTTTCGATTAGGTTTTCAATACCAACCTCCGACACGCCGATGTAGTACAGTTGCAGATAGATATCCATAGCAAAACATATATCACAGCTCAAGTCCGCAATCCAAATAATGATACTCGTGGTACCGGAAAAATGAAGACGGGAGTTGAAGCATAAGCGAAAAATAACAAGACCGGCATTATAGAAGTTCCAAAACGAGACTACAGAACTCCAAACTGTAGTCAGCAAATTTCGCCTTGTGTGTGCATCATTAGCATTGGTAGAGGAATCAACGCGATAAAAAAGTGTTGAGGTTGAGATAAAATGCGGCTGGAGCTTGAGCTTCTTGAGGTTGTTCATGATTCGCCTCATACTTTTGTGTTCATCAGCTAAGAGTAATTGGGCTTCCTCCTTTATGTCACGTAAGTCATCTTCGAATTTGCGCTGTATGCTGTCAAATTGGTCCCGTGTCATAATAGAAGCTTGAGCAAGTGAGGCTGCGATTAGAGTCGCAGGGTGTGCACATCTTAGTAAAAATTCGTTAACGGCGTAACAATCACCGTCCTGTAGAGCACGTACAGGAACTTTCCGCGATCGAAAAAATACGTTGATTTTACTACCACGCAGGAAAATAAAGAATTCACGGCAAACATCGCCCTCGAGACAGATTGTGTCGCCGATCTGGTAGCTTTGATGACGAAACTTGCCCGTAACTTCTCTAAGAAACTCAAAAGTAGCCGAGTCAAACAGCTCCACCCCTTTACAGCTTCTGAATGTAGCAATGACGATATTTCGTAGCACAACTGATCAGGTAAATTTGATAGCAACTGCGATTCGTACGCTTGCTTGCGGCCAATGTAAATAAGATGATAAAAGCGACGTATTTCAGCGCTTAGGGTCTCCGAAATACCAAGATGTTCCAAGGTACTGTTAACCCTGTTGAGTTTCTCCATGTGATCATAGTGGTGTGCCATAGCATTGGAAATAGTGCTAGACATGGCACCCACTATTGCAAAATTAATAATTCCTCCAAAGAAAATCCAAAACGCTGCAAAGAAACTTTCTCCAGTAGAGTATGACGTAATATCTCCGTACCCCACAGTTGTCAAATTTACTATTGCCCAATATATCGAGCGCATATACGCAAATGGCGCTTGATACGTTGATGATGCATTTTCAGCTGGAAAAACTTCGCCAATATGACTGTAGCAGTCAAATATCACCCATGAGCAGTTGCCAAAGCGTGTAGCATGTTCCAAGCAATCTGAGCGAGTTAGATTCCAAAGAATAGTTTTGTCAGCATGACCGAACGATTCTCCATTTGGGATCCAAGCCATTTCGAACCACACACATCCTACGAGATGTAGCATGAAAATTACACCAAGAAACAGCGAAATAACAAGTTGCGACTTCGAGTTAACGCTGTAGTAGTCGCAAACATCCCCGAGTAAGCTAGGGACTTCTCGTAGTCGAAGCAGACGGAGAAAGCGAAACTCATGGTATAGCTTTGTCGTGACATTGCAGCTAGTGTTTCCATCACAAGACCAACCGTAGCCAAGCAACCAAATCGAGATAAAATCCACCCGCTTTATACGCTTCGAAGATAAGCACAGGGTCTTCCACAACTAACATTGCAACGTGGTCCAAACGAGCAAGATATCGAGAGCGAAGAAAAATATTCACCCCCCTAATAGGATTTCCACTGCAAGCGTTAGAGTATACC
>VOQZ01001796.1:0-29060 GCA_008079305.1 Phytophthora palmivora
GCGGTGACCGGGGTGTCATCTGCTGCCTCTGAGACAGAGTGTGCTTCGTCCGAAGGCTCGGTCGACCAGTCTCGTATAGAAGCCGCTTGCTCTCTTCCACTAAGTGCTTCATTGTGTTTCCTCCGGGCTCTCCGAGACTTCTCAGTGGCTTGATACTCTTTAGACCATCTCCAGTGGCGATCTCCTGTTGTGCTTTCACTTCTCGGACGCCATGCTAATGCGTCAGTTTTGCTTTCCAGACCCTCGTTTGAGCGACGAGGTCATCGCTCGGAGCGTAGATTGTGCGTCCCCACCCATTAACAAGGTAAGAACGGAGTCTCTCTTTCCTCGTTGCGTTCCATCGAGTTGTTGATCGCGAAGATCAACTTCTCGGCGATCTCATCCCAGTCTTGCTGGAGCGGGTCCTCGGCGTACACTCGCACTGATTGCATGACGGTCTTCACCGACCGTTCTTGTTGGCCATTAGCCTGCGGACGGTAACTCAGAGTCGCCCTTGACCTTGATTGCATCATCTCGGCGAAAGCTTGGAATACCTCGCTCATGAAGCGTGGTCGCGGTCATGACGGATCATTGTCGGAGCACCGAATCTTCGGTAGACACACTCTTCAAAAGCCTTTGCCACACAGAGTGCAGTCGTGTCGGCCATTGCCTTTCCCATCACGAAGCCTGTGAACGCGCACTGGAAGAGCAAAAGCGCTGTATTGCCCCTCCGAGACTTCGGTAGTGGTATGACAAAGTCCATCGACACCAGTTGGAACGGTCTCTCGGCGAGTACGTTGCCGGGCGAATACCCTCGGAACTGCGGTCGGCTCTTGCTAGAGCTGCAATCGGGGCAAGACCGTACGTGCCTTTCGACGTCCGCGTAGAGACCGATCCAATAGTAGTCTTGTCTGATCCTGTTGAAGGTTCGGACAATGCCTTGGTGGCCGCCTTCTAACGAGTCATGGCAGTTCTGCAATACCTCCTGGACCATCGTCAAGGGCACTACCAGTCGTAGGATAGTCTCCTCTTGTTGTCGGTCGCTCTTCCGACGGCTCGTTCCGAGGTAGTATAAGACATTGTCTTCGCTTAGCGTGAACCGGTCCGACATCTTCCATGAATCTCTCGCTGCTCGATAACCGAGCTTCGAGTCTTCACCACGGAGCACTGTCTTGAGGTTAGACCATCTCAACTCCTCGTCCTGGGCTACTGCAATCCGTCTCCGACGTTCTCGTTGGACCGTCAGCGGTTCTATGTCGTTTGCACTTGGAGCGTTGAAGTTGAATCCTCGGTGCCCAGTTGCACCTCTCGCACGTGGTTTTGAGCTTTGGTAGACGTATCGTTCGCTTTGTCTTGACTGTCCGCTTCTCTTTGGTCGACTACTGAAGTCTCGTTGGCAAATCTGACTCGCTTCTTGTTAGCTTTAGCTTGTTGCCGGGTGGTCACCGTTAGTCGTCCGGTCTCAGTGTCGTCTTGTACAAAATCGAAAAAAGTTTTGCGACGGGTAGAGCCTGTTCTCACATGCGTTCGGACCGTGTTGACCGATGGTTTGTCCTCGGTCTCGGCCTTGGCAGTTGGTTCGTAGATGACGTCTTGAATGCGGTTTAGCGTGGTCAATTCTGACAGCCTGGCCTCGGTCGATACCACTTTAGACACCTTGCTCTCGAGAGTTTCGCTTGCTAGCGAATCTGCAGCGGCATTGAACTCTCGGACCACGTGCAAGTACTTCACTGACTGGAACTTGGCTGTAAGCTCTCGGTGGCGGTTCAGTTGTGTCAACAGTGATTCCTTACGACATGCGATCACCCCTAGGGACTGCTGGATTGCGAGTCTCGAGTCGCCCACGATGACTAAGTCCTCGGTCGTGTGCTCTAATGCAGCTTGTACTCCGTTGTTCATTCCCGAATACTCGGCGAGGTTCACCGTGGTCGCCTCGAGGTAAGCACTCGCAGCGGTCACTATAGTCCACTCTGGTAATCTCCACAGTATCCATGCACAACTGCCATAGCCACCGTGCTTTTCGGTCTTGGCCGAACCATCAAATGACAGCACGAAGCCTTGGTAGGACCTCGGTAGCCGTGCGTACAGCAGGTTCGGGTCCATCCTAATGCTCGGTGACCCTTTGGTTGGTGGTGCGACTTGTGCTAACGAGTCATCTAAGTCGACGAAGCTCGTCAAACCTGCTTGGAGCAACTGCGCGAATGCGCAATCTCGTTCCTTCACCCGCTGCACCACTAAGTGCCACGGGGACAACATAACTGCGAACTGGGTCGTGCGTCCGAACAATGTTTTGGACTTATGTAGCCAGTCGAGCGTCGAAAACCGCGTATAGACGTGGATGGTCCGACCTGCGAGCTGAGTGTAGCACACCTTCAGCAGCAGTAGCAGGGCTAAGACCTCCTTCTCGGCCGGATGATAGTTCATCTCGGCGTCCTTGAGAACACGCCCGCAAAACCGAATGGGGTGTAACTTACCATCGTGTTCTTGCATGAGAGTAGAGCTCAGCGCCCACTCGTTCGCGAAGAGCATGACGTGCACCTCTTTGTCTCGGTCGAAGTGCCGTAATATCGGGGCGTCCATCACCTTCTGTTGGAGTGCTGCGAAGCTTCGTCTGGCTACCGTGAGGTCACCCCCAGGTGCAAAGTCTGCGTCCTTCAACTGGTACAACGCAGCGCCGTATACTGCGAAGTCTTGGATGAACCGGCTGTAGTAGTTGAGCGCACCCAGGAACGACTGCATACCTTTCTTTGACGTTGGAAAAGGGACCTCAGTCACACTGCCTTGATCTTCTTCGGGTCGGCTCGAATGCCCTCGGACGAGACTTCATGGGACAGGAAGTCCACTTTGGACTGCACGAATATACTCTTCGTAAAGCTGACGCTGATCCGACACTCTGTGAAGCGTTGGAGCAGTCGGTCCAGTGTCGCTAAACAGCCGTCGAACGTCTCGTTACCGAAGCATATGTCGTCGACGAAGGATCGTCGGTCGAACACCGGAACCAGCGAAGACTCGTCCGACTCGCCGTTCGTAAACATATCGCCCGTGGGACTATTCACCAACAGGGACACCGCGTCCATAACAGTAGAGGACTCTCGGTCGGCCTCGAACTTGGTTCGAGCCCTCGGTAGAGCCTCTGAATGCTGGTTGCAATCCTCGGTAGCAGCTGTTCGGGCATCTTTGGTCTGTTCTTCGGCTTCACGCATAGTTATCGCGAATTGCGACCATCCGCCCTTCGGTTGGACAAATCCCCAAAGAGCATTGTCGATCATCCGCTGATAAATCATCGGTGCGTTCTTGAGACCAAATGGCATCCGTAGCCACTCAAAATGCCCCAGTGCGCAGACAAATGCAGAGATCTTCCGAGCTCTCTGTGTCATCATTATGGCCCAAAATCCGCTCGCCGCATCCAACGAGCAGAACCATAGGTAGGCCTCCATATCCGTCAAAAGGTCGTCAACGAGCGGCATGGCGTACTCCATGATCGCTGTAACTGCGTTCACCATCTTGTAATCAATGCACAGACGAATATCGACACCGTTCTTTTTCAGGACAATCACAATCGGGGACGCCCACGGGCTGTCCGAGAAGGTAATCAGTCCGGCTCGTAGCAATCCCTTCAGAAGCTCGTACAGCTTCCCGAGAAATCGCAACGGCGTTCTCCGAGCCCTCTGTTTGATGGGCGCGTGCCCCTGTACGTCAATATCGCACACCACACCGTATGCCGGTGGTGGTAGCGCATTGCCACTTGAGATCATGATCTCCTCGTGACGCTTCAACACGTCGACCAGCTTCTCCTGCTGACCCTCGTCCAGGTCTTTATTCTGAACATTCGGACCGGTGTAATCTAAAGCGGTAACCGTAATCTCGGTCAGGTCAGGCAGGAATGCCAATTCCTGTGCGTAGTCGGTGAGCTCGATGTCGTTCGCCAAATGCTCGGACACGTCATTCTCTCCTGTGTCTTGTCCCGACACAACCCCTGCTGCAATCTCGTGCATCGCGAACACGTAAGCTGCGTTCAATATGCACTCTGGATCTTCAGTAGGACACGGGGTATGTGCGGCTAGGTCGTCTGGCTCGTCCAGAATCTGGACCGAGGTGCCGATATTCTCGGACGTCACCCCTGTTGAAGACTCGGTGCACGCGGCATCATCCGTAGCGTGAGTCAAGGACCGCCTCTGAGCTTGTTCGGGCACTCGGTCGTCATTCCCTGACTCTTGCGTGTGCTCCAACTCCTCGGCACAGTAGACTTGAACCTCTTCGCTTGGGTCCGAACCCTCGGCGCCTCTAGTGAGAATATTCTGAGGTGTCGGATACTCTCGGCGCTCGACCGCAGGCGGCTGATCGGCTAGCCAGCGTTCATAGAGCACGCGCTCTCGTTCAAACAGCGTCTCGTCACGGCTCTCCGCGTAGGCAAGGATCTGCCACTCCTTATACTTGTTAGACCGTAGGCGTACGTACCCAGGCTCGCGCGGAAGTTCGCCTATTGGTACCCATAACACAACCGACTCATGTTTCGAGCAATTAGCGACGCTCGGTGTCACATTCGTCAGTCGGATCCACGTTGGGTGCCCCCGTCTAAACCTCGTTACCGTCGGGACGAGTCTCTCCGTTCGTCGGATCCAAACTTCGTGAGTGTCCCGAGAGGGTCGTTTGCACTTAAGCCGAAACTCTCGCCACTCATGACCGGGGATGTACAAGTCCTCGGTCGGTCCACCAACCACTTGAGTGCCGTAGGGTTCGTCATCCGCGGCACTCAGCGACTTAATTAGTGGCACCATCACTTCATCTGGCAATCTGGCTGTCCCGTGGAACAGGTCCAGCCGGACACCGCCGGAATCATGAAGTCCGTTCCAAGGACCACATCGACTCCTGCACTGTGGTTCATGATCCACATCTCAAACTCGTACACTCGCTCCCACCCCAGGGTGATCTTCACGAGTGCTCGTCGACGAGTCTCTAACACTCCAGGGTTAATTCCTCGCACTTCCAAGCTTCGGCCGTGGTCTGGGACTTCGCGTAACCGCAACTTCTTGGCGTAGTTCGCCGAGATCACGCTGACGTTGGCTCCAGTGTCCAACAGAATCCTCGTTCGCACATCATTCACTGCTCCCTTGACCAAAGCTCTCATTCTCTTCCTCTTGTCGTACCGTTGGGACAACCACCACCCCAATCTCTCGCCCGGGAGCAACTTCGTCCTCGGGACGAGACTTCGGGGCGATTGTTCAACTCGGGACATGCTAGCAATCGAACCCTCGGTCTTGCGGCCACTAGGTTCGCCAATGCTCCACTCCTTTACTCCACACTCACTGAGGTATACACCTCTCTCCTTTTCATTTTCCATCGCTGTCACACTCGTAATCTTTCGGTCTTCGGGCCAATTTACCTCACCCGCGAACGCGAACATATAGTCGGCGTCTATTGCAGGTTCGGTTAACTGTGGCAGCCCGATTGGGACCAACCCAGTTTCAGTTGGCGGGCTGCCTAGTTTAAATGATTCCCGAACACTAAGCTTTGTAGCTCAGGCGTGAGATCTTTCTTGTCGACCTTCGATCGTAGGAGATTGGTGAGCTCATTGAGGGCGTCACACTTCCCAGCGTCGTGCACTTGTTTGCACAACTTGCATCGCCTGTAGCAGTAGTGCACCGAGTGCGACATACTGCCACAGGCTGCACAAGGACCGTACTGGCGCTGTCGGTTGTCTCGTCCGTAGCCTCGGTCTTTGTTGAAGTGACTATTACCGCCCCTGGGGTGTCGGTGGTCGGACCGGGCGAACGTGCCTTCTGCAGCGGCGCGGCGTTCACTGTCGTTGGCGGCTGCAACGTGACCGTATTCACCGTCGGGACCAGAATCGCTGTCGGAACTCTCACTGGAACATCGGCTGCCGTCCCGGCGCCGTTCGTCGTCGCTAGATGTCTCGGTGCTGTCATAACTATGATGGCGCGTCTCTGGGCGGTTCGATCGGGACCTAGTAGCGTCGTTCACATTCAATGCAGCGACGAGGTCAGTTAGCGCGTTCGCTACCGTGACTCTCGGGCGTGAATCGTCGCGACGGCGTTCTCGGTCATGTCGGTCACGGCGATAGCTGTCTCGCGAACCCTCTGTGCGCCTACCATCATGTCGGCGGCTGTCTTCTTGATTCTTCGGACGGCGTCCTGACGACTCTCGGGATGTTTTACGTTCCCGACGACGGAGGATGTCGTTGACCATATCTTCCAGGTCATGAATGTCCTTAACTCGGACGTGACACAGACGCTCTTCCAGACCTCGGTCATCACACGTATCCAGAAAGTGTTCCACATGGTCCTTGGCGTCGCGTCCACCGTTCTCGAACTGCACTCCGGCATTGCGGGCATAGCCGTTCAGCCTATTGAGGTAATCACACACGTGCTCTTTGTCCTCTCGTTTCGCTGAATAATACCGAGCCTTCGCAGACTGAGTAAACCGTGAGCAGTAGTACTTGATAAATGCATCGCTCAACAACTTCCACGTACGACGAGTCTTGCGAGGAAGTTGTCGGTACCAATGTAGAGCTCCATCTTGGAGACTGAGTTCGAACGCCATGCACCACTCGTTTGGTGACGTATGCGTTCCCTTCATCTCGTAGATAAAGGTTCGGAGCCATTGCATTGACTTCTCGCTCTTGTTCCGGAGTCCAAAATAGGGCTTGATATTGCCGAGTGGAAGGTGGGTTGCGAGCTCGAGCCTCGGTGTGGAGCTTTTAGTCTCCGCTTTGCTCAGCTCGCGAATCTGGCGCGCCCACTCTTCGGTGAGGTCTCCATCGAGGTAATCGAAGTCACCTGAGTCACTATCGCTGTCCGACGAGTCTCCTGGACTATCGTAGTTCCTGGCGGGACGTCGGCCAGTCTCTTGACGAGTGTTCGGAGTGGGGCGTAGACTTTCTGTCTCTTCGGCTAGCCGCTCAGGTCGACTTGCAGACCTCGGTGTCACCATGTGCGAATCTTGCATGTACGGTGAAGCTTCGGCCGTAGCCGTAAAGACGCCAGCATCGGAACCCTCGTTGACACGCTTCTTGGGAGTTTGAGGAAGCGGGACCTTTGATGGGTCCGCTGCTTCCGGTGCGCGTCGGGCTATAGGTTGACGGCCTGCCCCAATCTCGGACACCCCGAAAGACGTCCGCAACTTCTTCTTCCACTTTCGCAACGCTGTGCCGGCGTCAGTCGGTGTCCAATCCTTAAGTGCGGCGTCAGATGGAAACCTCTGAGGCTCGCACCCCATAGCACGGAGGAGTAGCACAGTATCCTGAGCCACTTGTCGAGTGCTCGTTGAGTCAATGGGCACTGCTAGCTCACCCCCAAGGTCCATCCAGACAGCCTGGCGGGCCTGCTTCGGGCCGAACAGTTGCATCCAATTGCTCCTAGTCTTCATTAGTTCCAGGCAGCGACCTAGAACCTTGTTGGCAGCCGGCGTATCACCATTGACTGGTGGCCGGTTGCCTGTCGACCGAGAAGTTGCCTTCCCGGTCATCGCCGACGGCTTCAAACCGTCGGACCCATCATCACTGTCCTCTGTGGCCGGTTCAGGACCAGCTACGTCGTCCAGCTCTTCGGTGAGGTTACGCGCAAGCGACCTCACCCCTCCGCTGCGGCCTACAGACACCACAGCGGCTTCCGAAAGGTCGGGCATCGCTGCCTTCTCTTCCAGGTACTCTTCGTCATCATCTTCCT
The DNA here is from genome assembly GCA_008079305.1 of Phytophthora palmivora. Classification (NCBI taxonomy): domain Eukaryota; phylum Oomycota; class Peronosporomycetes; order Peronosporales; family Peronosporaceae; genus Phytophthora; species Phytophthora palmivora. The sequence continues at coordinate 7,665 of VOQZ01001796.1, forward strand.
TGGCGTCGGAGTAGCCAACCGACTCGTCGAAACTTCCTGAACGTTCGGCAATCGTCACCAGACGAGATGTCGGTGGTGTCGACAATGAACTCCCAGGATGCACCGTAGGCTCGGTGCGTGTTCCACTTGACTTCATCGGTGTTGCTGGTACCGCTGACTTGCCTCCTTTCGCCATTTTCTCTCTTCTTCTCTCTCTCGAATGCTCGTTAGGGTAGAACCTAACACAACCACAACACACAGAAGGTCACACCAATCCCGGGTCGCGGCACCAGTTGTCGTGTAGGACACGATAGAATTCTCACTTGTCGGGTGAGTTCCCACCAACAACACACGCTTCCCCGTGAAGGTCAGCGATTGTTGGATCAAACCTGAAGACCAGGTACGATCCCTTACACCGGGTCGGTTGTAAGCGCTTCTGTATACCGAGGTTGTTTTAGGTAACCCTTACCTACACCACTAGCCACGAGCTTAGACTAGGGTGTTATATTGCGCTTTCGCGCGTAACCCTGCAGTCCCTCAGAGGAAAGGGTACCGGCGTGTTAGGCCTTATACAGGGGTGTCGAGGTATAACCTCGACGGGGAGCAAAATATACACTAGGACCTTAATAGACCCTAAGTATACACGTAACGACACTTCACTGTCGCCCCGATCTCTCGGCCACACCAACTCTTGGCCTGACCAGGATAAACTCTCGGTTCAATGTACCTTGAGTCCACCAACAGGCATCCCACACAACTGAGCGTGTCCTGGCACTTAAATAAGCTAGCTACACTTACCTAAGTCGGACTTGACTCTTGTTAGCTGGGGGGAAGACTGCGTTTTATAAACTGCTTAATGTGAGGCTCAGAGAGCCTCTGTATGTCATCCTATGTTTTGTCCTATGCCTATATACAAATATCAAGTGTAAACAAATCACTGTAGGGGGCTCCGAGGTTTCAGAATAAGTACGACCGAGGGGTCGACAACTCACTCTTAAGTACGGATCTGGGACTGTACAGACGTGAGACAAGGGATCTGAGATGGGTACAGAGCCCTATCTCGGCCTAGTCCAGGAAGCCTCGGCCAGGTTATATTAGGCTAGCCGAGGCTCTCGAAAGTCACTATTCCTTCTCTGTAACTCTGTCGCGGGGAGTATAATCCCCCAATGGGGTGAACTCTCGCTTTTCACCGAAAGGTTCTGTGGCGGTTGCCTCTAGCGACTGGGTCGCTACCTCACCGTTAGAACCCAACACCACAAAGCGATTAGGCATGATCGGGAACCAGGATTTATGTCCGACTTTTTCCGAGCATTTAACAAGATCTTGGGCCAACGTCAACGTGCAACGATGGCATATCGGCCCCAAGCCAACGGATCTGCAGAACGTATGGTCCAAACCACAACTCGGGCGATTAAGATGTATGTGCAAGATCTGGATCAACGAGATTGGGACGAATATGCCGAGAGGATTACCTTCGCGATCAACACCGCACATGATCGAATCCGAGGAGAAACACCTTTTTATATGGTACATGGGTGGGATCCTAGATCCACTTTGGAAGCGGTAATTCCGGTGGGAAGTACGCGAAGACATGATCGGGACCCGCGGCGATGGAGGTATCAGATCCAGCGGTATTATCAACAGGTTCGGGAACAGGTTAATCAACGACTGCGAGAGGCGATCTCAGATCGAGCGGATCTACACAACCAGGAGATCCGCCCACATCAGATCGAGGTTGGATCCCGAGTGTGGCTATACCTAGATCGAGTAAAAGAGGGATATGCTAAGAAGTTAGCACACTTGTGGCATGGCCCATTCCGGATCGTAGAGAAAGTTGGCGAACATGCGGTGAAATTGGAGATCGCCAGATCCGGATATCACGTTTTCCTATTGTACACGTGACCAAGTTGAAGCTCGTGAAAGAGTATCCAGATCGACCACTGATGCGACTCAATGTGGAAAATCAAGACCGTCTCGATTTTGACGAAGATCTATTACCAGGGGACAGCTGGATCCAAGATCGCGATCCTGATGAATATGAAGTGGAGAAGATCACAGATATGAGATCAGGAAGAAGAACGAGATATGGACGGATCTACCGTGAATTCCTCGTACACTGGCGAGGATATGATGATCCAACTTGGGTGGATGAAGCAGATCTCAACTGTGGCGCTCTGCTACATGAGTTTCTGCGAGATCGCACGAATCATAATCGATTCGGTGTGATGCAATCTCACGAGGAATCGTGAGGTTGCAATCAACGACAACAAGCTGGTTGTTGTCGTGGTGAGATCGGTTGAAGGATCTACATGAGGGATGTAGATTGGTGGAATGGGTATACATATATACATTGAATACGATGAGAATGGAAGATCAAGTCTCGAGATCCAAGGATCCTAGCTGATCGATGTCGGTCATGACTCTATGAGAATGGATCGAGGTAAAGGGGAACCATACAAGTCAAGATCACCGGACATATATTGAAGAATGTTATGAAAAAGAGACAAATCACTTACGAAAGCTAATCACTGCGATCTAGCTACTGGTGGGTGGTGTGCTACTTGAAGGCCGAAGAACTTACGATCCAGACGAGGAAGATGACGTGCGGGGTGATCTGCAGTGTGATCCCGATAATGGTTGCGCCAGGGATCCGCTGTGTCGGCCTCTGCTAATGCCTCCAGCAGATCGGCGGGTTCCCGGCGATTAAGCTGCTGATCAGCCAGATTCGCACGTCTGACTTCGATCCCGGGATACCAAGCCACTTCGTCGGTCCGCTTGGGGAAGTGGAGGAAGAATGGATCCAGAAGTAGATCCAGATCACACCACCCCTCGATCATGGCCTGGATCAACGTGAGCAACATACGCTTCCATCGATTGCCAGCATGTGATCTGCGGTTGTTACGCTGCTTGGCGAAAGATCCCAACCACGGCGACTGCGCGATCATGGAGGTGGTGATCGGAAACTTATGGGTCGACTCCCAATAAGCGATCAGTTCCGAAGCCTCGAAATCACGATATTGACGGAGGAAGGTCCCAAGTCGACCACCGACATCGGCCTCGAAAGAGATTGGGGGCTGTGTGTTTTGGATCACCCGCCATGGCTCCGCCGCTTGTAAGGCCTTGACATTGGCCTCTGTGATCAAATGACCACAGAAGGTGGGGGCCGTTGGAGAAGTGTAGATCGTGGGCCGATGGGGAAAGATCCAGTCGGGCCGAAATGGCAGGATTGGGAACAAGAAGTTCACGGTCATGGTGATCAAGGTTTGATTGACCAGCTGAGACTCGATCCAGGGATCTATGTCGGCGGCAGCCATGACCCGGACAATCCGCCGACCGGGTATGCAACGACCTTCAGGGAATGGAACCTGGGGGACGGAAGTGATCCGAGGAGGTTGGCGTCCAGGAGGCGGATTGGCCGGGCCAGATCCGCCTGTGGGGCCATATCCATTACCCTGACCTCCGGACCCCGTATCGGAGTCTGATCCGTCGGATCCACCTGGAGATCCGCCGGATCCGCCGACAGACCGACGCTGAGGAGATGCATGATCTCGACGACGAGCCTCGGACCGAGATTGGGAATTGGCCATCAATGTTTGAGCCTCATTGAGGTCATCGGCCACTTCCGCGTTCTCCTCTTCCTCCTCCTCCTCCTCATCGGATCCGGATCCGACCTCAATCACTTCGCCTGATGATCGACTAGGTCCGACATCTTTGGAAGGCAGGGGTGATGCTTGATCTGGGGAAGGCGATCCGCCTCCGGTAGATCCTCCACCCAGATCGAACTCGGATTCGTCCTCCTCGTTCATAGACTCATCCTCCGCCTCGACGGGAACAGATCGTTTCTTCGGAGGCCGTGAAGGGGAAGGAGAGCTGGATCTGCTACGAGACCGTTTGGATCCAGACGCGTCAGCACCTTGATCATCGCTACCCGAAGTCTCCGCGGAAGGAGAACGGGGAATCCCTCCCGCGGGCTGATCGGTGTCGGATCCAGGATCGAGACGTAGCTGGGTTTGAGGAGGGGGCGCTCCGATCGTGGCCGAGATTGATGTGAGGCGCTGAAAGGCAGCCGTATACTCGTGGCGAAGGGCATCGCGCTCACGAACCACTTTACCCAGATCCCGAGAAAGCGTGCGGATCTGGGCTTGATTCTCGGTGATGGTACGCTCCCGATCGGCGTAAGCTTTCTGGGCCACCTCCACATCATGACGCGCACGGGTCATATCACCCTCCAGCGTCTGCAGCCGAGCCTTATCAGAGGCCGATCTAGCCCGATGAGCTGCCATATCCGACTGCAATAACCCTAAGGTCCGCTGTGACGCCAGGATCTCAGCGTCCCGCGCGGATCTGACTTTGCAAGGAGTCACGCTCCTGAACGATCTGGTCGAGATCAGCTTGGGTAGGTCCCGTGTGTGGAAGATCTGCCTGCCGGGACTGGGGATCAGGACCTGAAGATCCACGATCAGTGTGATCGGATCGAGACAGCAAAGCTCCGCTTCAACCCGATCCAGTTCGGATCGGGTCCTGCGGAGACTCTCCTCCGTCGCGGATAGGGTGGATTCGGCATCCTCCCGCTCTCGATCCAGATCGCGGTTGGCCTGTTGGAGATCTAGGATCTCACCACCCGCCTGAGCCATCTCAGAGGCGAGATGGTGGATGGTAGATTCCAGATTGCCACGATCCCGAGCCAGATCGTCGATGTGAGCCTGTAGGTGGCGAATCTCATCAATTCGGTGATCGAGACCCTGATTGAGGTCAACGATCTGGGCTTCCAGGGTCGAGATCTCGGGTGCCACGGGTGGCGGCTCCATACCGATAACGCGATCGGACTCTAAGGAAGCTTGAAGGTCGTCACGCTCCTCTCGGAGGCGACTAACCTCGGCCCGGTAGTGCCCGATCTCTCGGCCTTGATTGGCACACATCATCTCGAGAGACTCGAGGGAGCAGATATGTTCACGGTTCAGATCCGTGGCTTCATCCGCTCGACGAGTGGCCTGTGTGATGTAGCGAACATCAAGTTTGACCCTTGGCTGAGTCTAAGGAGCCGTGGCCTACGGTACAAGATTGCGACGCACCAGAGCTCGGCTTTAAAAGCAGCTTAGGAGCGGTGGTCCACGGTACGGACTCGGCTGAAGACCTCTTAAAGGGGAAAGCTGAGTCCAAGGACTCGGCTATAGTACCTTCAGAGTTACCGGAAGAAGATGCGACCAAGCGCAGGGACTAACGACCATCGGGAGAGCCGGGAACAGTCGCTTCGACTGGGTTGAAAGGTCGGTGAGATCTATAACGACTCTATTTCACTAGATATTTGTATAGGAACCAATTAGTAATCAGAAAAGGGGCTTAAGCCACTAGTATTAAACAGAGCAGAATTTTCTAGGTCCAGAACACGTGTACACTCTTCCGGTAAGTCCCTGCACGGGCCGGATTATGTCTGCCGTCAGAACTCGAGAGGCATAGCTTGTAGAGTTCTGACTGGTAGCGCCAAGAGATTAGGTTGGCCCGGGGAAGGGCGTGTCTCGCCAAGCGCGAAGAACAAACCCCGCCGAGCTCGGCGGGTCGGTATACCGTACAGCCCGGGTACCGTTACTCTTTCAGCCGAGTAGCCTTTGCCTCGGCGACCCGTAAAAGCGCTAACGCGCCGTCGTCCATCCTTTGGTGGAGGGCACGGGATACCATATTATTGGCTGGCTTGGTTGGTTGGTACTCGGCGGGAGCGAGACACCAGCTGTCCCGGAAGGGCCGAACCGCTAGGGGACAACCCAGCGCAGGCCAACAAACGCCGACCTAACTCGGCGATTGTTGTGGTTGCGTTATATTAACCCACATCTGACGGATTTGTGCGTTCTGCAACACCACAACTGGTGCCGCGACCCGGGAACAGGGGTGCGCTTGTTTTTCGCAGGTACCAAAGTAACCAAGTTTCGAGCAAACAAGAAGAAGAGAAGAAGAAGAAGAAGAAGAAGGATGACTAAGGGAACGAGCACGCTACGTGAAGATAGCCCGGCGACGGCCAAGGGCTCTCCCCACGCGGGGATAAGCGCGGCGAGTTTTGCCGACTCGGCGGACTCGGCAATTGCGATGACGATGGACGCGACGGCGGACGGATCTCGCAGTGTCCAGTTCGAGGAGGAGGACGCCCAAGGTCATGCAAGCGATGAAGAGAAGGATGAGGAAGACTATGAAGAAAAAGCCGAGCTCGGCTACGTGAAAACGACAGCTGAGCTACTCGGCGAAGTTGGGGAATTATCGCTCCAAGTGGGCCGGATGGGAGTTCCGCGTCCGGTGGAGCGAAACCTGGCTGCTGAGTTCGGTGAAGATGCGGACGACGAAGATCAAGGTGTCGCTCAAGGGGAACGTCCGCCCCTTGTTCCGAGAGCGACACGAAATGCGGATACGCCGAGTGCAAACAAGGTGTTAGCGCAACTCGGCGGAGAGATGATGAGAGATAGTGAATGGATGAAGTTATTCGCCCCAGTCCCGTTGGCGCAGGCGAGATGGCCATCACTGGGGCCTCTGCTGGCTGGGCCAATGGAGTGGTCCGACACCGCGGAAGTAGCCGAGACGACAATATTGCTGCTGAAAGCAATGGGCTTCCGAGTCACCAGTCGGCCGAGTCCGTGGATTCTAAGTGATTGGAACCTTGACTTGGCTAGCGTGGAGCTGTTACGTTGGAGGGGAAAGCTGAGGAAAGCTTTCGGAGTGCAGATCAAACCCCGGCTATTGACAGCTTCTGATGGCGGCCCCCAACTCGGCGGAGCAGGGTATCAACTCGGCGGGATGGAGCCTCAACTCGGCGAAATGTCGAGTAAGACCCCATACCTGAAGGATCCAAAGGGTGGTCAACCAGTGACGAACCCAAGCAAGATCGCGACGATGAAGACACCCGAGACAAAGGAAGGCGAGAGGTTTCGGGCGACAGCAGGAACGCCGTACTTCGAAGACTCGCACATGCTGAGTCCGAAGAAGAATCGAACTCGGCTAGGTCGAAATAAGTGGGAATCCGAGAAGACAACTCGGTTGAGGCGGAAGATGATTCCGACGATGACCATGGTTACCGCCCAAGCCGAGATGAAACGGTTAAAGACCAGATCTATCACCTCAGCAACGACAGGGGTGATCAAGGAGGATCCCAGTATCTGGAATTGAGGTCGCATGTTTCCTTGGACAAGATAGCCCAGTTCGACGGCCGGCGATATCGATCCGATGACTCGCTACAATGGCTGAAGAGGTTCATCTACGAGATGAAAGGCACACGTATGCCCCAAGACTCTTGGTGCGAACCCTTCTCGCTCAGCCTTGGCCGAACGGCGAAAAGTTGGTATCGCCAACTCCCGAGGAAGACCCAAACACGGTGGAACCTGCTGAGTGAGGCATTCCTGGATTACTACTGCTCACAGTTTGACCAATCGGCCAGGACGCGATACTACTCGGCTAAGCGTAAGGACAAAGAGACGATCTGCGATTTCTTGACTCGGCTAAATGGGTATGCACGAACGGCGAAGATCCAGTATGAGCGTGGTGGGGCTGATGCGGCCGATCATGTCGAGCAGTTCCTTCTGAATGCGGTGACGACGACATCATGGACATGCTGTACCCGCTTCAGCTAAATGATATCCACCGAGTCGAGCAGATCATCAACAAGAAGATTCTGGGCGAAAAGCGGAAGAAACAACGAGATCGGCTAGTCTCAGGGAGAAGCCGAGATGAAATGCGCCGAGATGACCGACGGAACGATCGACGCCGAGATGACAAACGCGACAGCCGCCGAGAAGACAAGAGAGATGTACGCCGAGACGACCGTAGAAGTGATCGACGCCGAGAAGAGAGTCGGGATCGACGGATAAACACTGCGGACTACGTCGTCGAGGAACTTTATGGGTCGACAGGACACATCGAAGCAGGCCGGGGCCAACTAACCCGAGACGCCGAGCTATATGATTCTGAAGACTCGGACGGATACAGTGCACATGGTCAGGATGAAGACGCCGAGTCAGAAGATGACACAGATTACGTTGATGCCGGATTCACCAATGACCGAAGCGACTCGGCAGGACCCGAGGAACTCGGCTAGACCATTCAGAGGACAGACTGAGGGACGAGACCGCCGGGATACCTCAAGAGAACGCCAGCAATATGGGCCTTGCGCCGCTTGCGGAGGCATGGGCCACTCGGCTCACTTCTGTCGGAGACGTTGCAAGTTCTGCAAACAAGTCCATGAAGTCGGCCAATGCGAACTCTTCCGCCGCTACGAAAAGCTGGCTTCCTTCGTGAAAAATAACGTTGACAAGTCCAAAGTCCCAGAAGAACTCCAAGATCTCTACTCGCCGAGTGATTTAAACTCGGCAGCCCGCCAACATTGACTGAGTTGGAATTTTCCGGGCTGCCACAGTCAGCTGAACCTGTGGTGGAGGCGAACTTCGTGTTCGCTTTCGTAGGGGAAGCAGGATGGCCCGAGGGATCGGTTGGGACGGACGAAGGAATGAGTGATAGCGACGGTAATGAACGTGAATCCGAGGAGTCGGATGAAGACGACTCGGCGATGGTGAGTGCAGCGGCGACTCGGCGGTATGATGGTGTGACACCTAGACCGCGAGTGGTGAAGTTACTTCGGGGCGAGCGACTCGGCTGGTGGTCGTCACAGAAGTTTGACCGCCGAGTTCGGATGCGCGCGCTCGTAATGGGCGCTGTGAATGACAAGCGAGTGAAGATATTGCTTGACACTGGAGCAAACGTCTCGGCGGTGAGCTCTACACTGGCTAGAAAACTGCGATTGAAGCAGTACGCCAGCCGAGACCAACAGATTGATATCCAAGGGATCGGTAAAGACAAGGTGTCGACACCCACAAAGCATTGGTAAAAGTTACGCTCGGCTGGGAGGTGTTTACGAGTTTGAAGTATGGATAATGCCTCATCACGCCGGGGTCGACCTCATACTAGGCACCGACTTCATGATCCCCGCGGGAATTCGGCTGGATCTCTACAACTCGGCGGCTAAGCTACCCGATGAAGTGGTGGTCCCTTTGCTACGGTCATTAAGGGACACAGATGACCAAACATATGGGTTGCAGACTGCAGATGGGCCTACGGAAGCAATATGCCTGTCAGACCGTGCAACAGCCGAGTTCAGACTCCGCCGCAGGCAGCCGAGTGAGTTGACCCACGAATTTTGGGTGAGGCGAACAGATGATTGGATACCCACCATAGTGATGAATGCCAAAGGCAAGGCAACCAGGGTTACATGACCAGTACACGGCCAACGTCGGTATGGTGCCCAGCACACTTCCCAGTTGTAATTTGGTTACCACATGGGAAGCTACCACCTGAAGGGTACGTGCGATTGAACTCGGCTAAGTACCGGGATTGGCAAGTGCTCGCGTACGAATCAGCAATCGACAAAGATCTGCTGTACAAAGAACAAGAGCTGTACGCAGACTGGCTATCCCGACAACCACCAGCTGTCGAGCGCAAAACCGTATCACTGGCCCAAAGGGGTGAAGGAGAGACCGCTTGAGGCCAAAAAGGGGAAACAGTTAACGTGCGCCGAGCGCTGGGCCGCTGTGGATGCTGAGAAGAAGGTGACAGATACTCCGGGAATCACAGCCGAGTCGAAGGGAAGTGACTCAGACGATACGCATGGGTTAGCCGAGTTGGAGAGAATTAACTCGGCTATGGAGCCACCGAGTGAATATTGCACTCAGCGAGGCGTCATGAAGGAAGGCAGAGATGCAGAGTCTCACCTGACTCAGCTGGATATGTCCGAAACTTGTGTGGAAGGTCAGGCCGACTCGGCTGATGAAGCCTATGATGACCTGATGGACTGGAAGCGACCCATGATGCAATAACTAACAACCCTGAAGAAGGCCTTCGGCTGCGATTTCTTGCTGCAGCAGCAAGTGCTAGTGATGATGACCTTGTAGCCGAGTCCGATCATCGGTTCACCCACTTTGAGAGGAAGGGAGAGACGCTCCATTTGGAGGATTACGCTCATGAATTGGCTTTCCTACCCGATCTCAGTGAGGAAGTGCCTATCGAACTTGACTACAATGGAACTAATGTGAAATGTTCAGCTCACACTCCTGAGCAAGCAACTCGGCTGACTGAGCTACTGAAACGGAATGAACAGATAATGATATCCAGTGGTAACGCTTTACCTCCGCCAGCTTACGGCGTTGTGTGTGATATTGATGTGGGTGATCATCCACCTATCAAGCAGCGAGCTCGGCGGGTAGCACTGAAGTACCTGAAACCACTATACGAGCTGCTCAAGGGACTGTTACGAGCGAAATTGGTGTCATTTTCGAAGAGTCCGTGGGCCTCGCCCATCGTTATTGTTCTCAAGAAGAACGGTGTGGATATTAGATTGTGTATCGACTACAAGAAGGTGAATGCAATTACGATGATTATGGAATATGCGATGCCATTAGTGGATGATTTACTTTCGGAATTGGAGAGATACCTGTGGTTTTGCTCACTGGACGCAGCTAGTGGTTTTTGGGCGGTGATGATGACCAGCCGAGCTCGGCGGATCTCAGCTTTTGTGTGTGCCTTAGGGCATTTTGAATGGTACGTATGCCGTTTGGATTGAAGAATGCCCCTATGATATACCAAAGAATGATTGATAACGCATTATGGGGGTATGTCCAACCGAAAGGAGGATGGTCGGAGTTCGCCGGAAGGATCCGCCGAGCAGAGGAGCAGCGGCAACTCGGCGACAGAGTCAAAGGGGTGACACAACTCAACCGCCGAGTTCATTGACCAAATTTGCGGCTGACAACCGAGCTCTAGCCGAGCTCGATCCGCTCCAAGAATTGATTGACAGCCCTGAGGGCGATATGTTCACGTGTGGAGAACCCGACCAATCGGTTTTGACGCCCGTATTTACACGGCGATCGTTTGTGGATGACATTTGCTTTGGTGGAGTAACTTTTGATGAATGTCTGGAGACATTGGATAGGCTGCTGACTCGGCTAGCTGAGTGCAGGATCAGTGTCAGCTTTTCGAAAAGCATATTTGTGCAGCCCAAGGTTGATTTCCTGTCACATGAAGTAACCTCCGAGGGAATACGAGCTGACCCAAAGAAAACTCTTGTCATAGCCGAGCTCCCATTCCCGAAATCGAAGAAAGGCATACAAGCATTTCTAGGGGCATTGAACTACTACGGCAGGTTCATCCAGAACCTGGCTGTGTATGGGGCAGTACTCTATCAGCTAAAGGACAGCGATTTCGACGGTGACAAAGACTTGTCGGCCGCTCAAACAGCTTTCGCTGAGTTAAAAACCGAGTGGCAACTGCGCCAATTCTGCGCCATTTCGACTCGGCTAAAGAGGTTCACATCATGCTTTTTGCCAACAATTGGGCATTAAGTAGCACACTTATGCAGATGCATGACGACAAGCTGCACCCCGTACGATTTTGCGGCAGGGTATTGAAGGAAAATGAAGTTAATTATCACCCAGCCGAGAAAGAAAGAAGTGTTAGCGCTACTCCAGCTACTGAAGATATGTCATATGCTGGCAGGCAAAGTGCTACATGTGTACACCCGGTTCTCAACGCTGGAATGGGTTTTCCAATCCACGTCGTTATATGGCCGAGCTGTAAGTTTCGCAGTATTACTGTCACCCTACCATCTGAAGATAAAGAGGGTGCGAGAACGTGATATCGATTTCGTCCAATTGTTGCAAGCGTCAATAACCCCGCATGTGGGGCTAGAGGAATCACTGGAGCACATCGCCCCGCCATCGAAGAACTCGGCTACGGTCCGACTGGACCCTGAGCTCCTATATGCCAAGCTACCAAGGCACTATAAGGGGTACGTACTGTCCTTTGATGGATCGGCGAAGACGGAAAAGAATGGCGGCTATGGCAGCTGTTCATGGATATTGTGGCGTTTGCCCGAGTGGGACATTGAGATCGCTGCGAGTGCGTACCTCTCGTCGACCACGGTCAATTTAGCCGAGTACACGGGGATGAACAATGGGGTGAAAAGCAGCTATCGACCGTGGGTGTGACAGATTTGGTGATCGTGGGCGACTCGCGGCTTGCAATCCAGCAATCCATGGGGGTGATAGCCTGTAAGAAGGAAACGCTTCAAGTCGAGTTGGCACGCCACAAAGAATTGACAAAAAAATTGAATTCGGTCAATACCTACATGTGATTCGTCTATACAACTCGGCTGCCGACTCAATGGCCACAGAAGCATTGGAATCCCAAATTAGCCGAGTAGTTCTGAACGCTGAACGAAAAGCCGAGTTGAAGACCCTGAATCGGATACCAGAAATTTTGTATACAGCCGGTGATGGCACTAACGATTGCGAGGAAGGCCCGAAAGCGTGCCCGATTACTCGTAGCCAGGTACGCCGAGTCCGTTTCAAAGATGACGAGAGCAAAGAAACAAACAAGCCGGTACCAGCAAACAAGGAAGACTCGACTCAGCCGGAAGCAACAGAACCCGACCTGAACAGTGAACTCGAGATCCGAAGGCGTCAGCCAGCTAGGCGAATGGAAGCCAGTGGTGAGTTGAGTTCGGGGACACACAGCCGAGTTCACAAGGAGTCGAAGCCGAGTTGAACACCTCAAGGGCACCAAGCGCCGATAATATTGACCCGGCAGTCGTCCAAGCCGAACGACGGCGACGCATTGACAAGGCCCAAGATGAAGAGCTACGGTGGGGCAGATCTTAAAGCTTACCTGAGAGGCGAGCTGAGTCAACTGTCATTTCGCCGAGTCAGAAATGCCGGTAAAGTGGCGGACGATTTCGTACTCAGCGAAGATGGACTGTTATACCGTCATAATCGAAGTCGCCGACGGAGTGGAGATGACGAGCCGAGTCTGAATCTCAGACTGGTGGTTCCAACCACCATGGTTGATGAAGTTCTGCAGAACTGCCACAACTCGGTGGAGGGAGGTCACCAAGGGATTGTGCGGACCTACCACCGAGTCAAGTCTGACTATTACTGGATTGGGTTATATGCCGATGTGGTTCGGCATGTTCAGTCATGCGAAGACTGTTGTACCAGCAAGAGCAAGCCTCAGCTCAGAGGATTCCCCTGGCAACATCATGTCAGACCGACCATTCCATATTGTGTCGATGGACTTTGTAATACCACTCCCAAACTCGGCGAGGCAACACAGCTCTATTACTGTTTCAAGATCACTTTACTGGGTTGTGATAGCAAAGGCAATGGCCGAGACAGGGGCACTGGAAGTGGCGAAAGTATTCGAAGAAAATGTCTTCCGGAGGTTTGGTGCTCCGTCCCTGGTTCGCCATGACAGAGACCCCAGGTTCATGAGTGAGGTGTTCCAGAAGTTCTCAGAGATGATGCAGTCAAGGTCAAGAGCCACGCTGAGTTACAGACCACAAGCCAACGGTCAACAAGAGCGGTCAGTCAAAACGATGATCCAGACAGTACGGGTTTACGTGGAAGATCCACTACAGGCTGACTGGGATGACATAGCCGAGAAGATGGTATACGCCATCAACAACTCGAGGGACTCTACTCGGCAGGAGACTCCATTTTACCTGGTACATGGTTGGGATGCGCGATCAACGATGAAAGCTATGACGGAGTCAGTCAGGTACGGTCAAAGTAGCTCAGCTGATTTGGCCGCTCCAGCCGAGTGGCGCCGAGAAGCAAACCGACAAAGAGAAGTTGCATTACGTCTGGCAGCCGAGTACCAGTTGAAGGAGAAAGCCCGCCGAGCGAAAGAGCATAATGAGTCGCTGAGCCGAGTTGAACAGCGAGCCATGCCTCAAGTTAGAAGCAATTCGGAAACCGCCGAGTCGGGAGGAGCGCCAGCCGAGTCGGTTGAAGCCGCCGCCGGGTCGATGGGAACCACTGCTGAGTCTACGAGGGCGCTGTTCAAGGAAGGTGACCAAGTGTGGTTGTTCATGGAACGAGTGAGGCAAGGGCTCACTAAGAAACTCGCGCACAGATGGCATGGCCCATTCAGAGTTGTAACGGGGTTACATGAAGCGGTACCCTAGAAAGGGTACCGCCTTTAGAAGTTGATATACTTCTGTGAGTATTCGTTTTAGATACTCACTCGTGGGTGGTGTGGACCACACTACTGCCACGTAGGTCTGGTGGCTGAGGGCCAACCAATAGTATTTGACCTACTTTTATATGCATATATGAAACAAATTATAGTTAACTAGTAATTTGTATTACAGGCCAAATGACCTAATTAACTATAAATATAAATCAGTCTTAAACTTACTCCAAACTAGCTATTAAGTCCCCTAAGACCAGGACTTGTGAACTGTCGTTCACTAGGAGTTTGTATACTCCTGATAGCACGCTTCCTCAAGCAAGGTGCTCGTGTGACCCCGTCACACTTGGTAGCACTTGTAGTCAATCCACGCCTACGCGGGTAGATTGACTACCTGAATCCTCTGTGGCTCCTACAAGGTAAGCCAGGATGGATAGAGGGGAGTTCCCTCATTTGACCGACTCTCAGTTTGAGTCGGTCCGGAGATGGTGGGATCTTTGGAGGGAGATTGAGGATTGGAGGATGAGAGGATGGAGCTGCGCTGCGCGCCGGCCGAGCAGGTCGAACGCATCGAGGCGTTCGACACGTACGAGAGAGGGCTTATCGCCCACGTACAGGGGCTGCAGACCCCCGTGGCTGAGATGAAGCCAGCCCAACCTAAACCGTTGAGGCTTAAGGTTAACCCTTATGAGGGAAAGGAGGGAGAGAACCTCCACTTCTGGGTCAGAGAGGTAGAGCTCGCGATGGACGCGGCTCTAATCTCGACCGAGCGACTTCGAGTCGCTTTCGCCCTGTCCAACCTAGGAGGTCGGGCGAAGACCTGGGCGTACACGCGCGAAGCGACAACGCCGGGTTGTTTCACAACCTGGGCTCAGCTGTGTCAACAGCTTAGAGCCGCCTTCCTTCCGGCGAACTATGAGTATCGCCAGCGCTCGCGCTTCCTTGCCTGTAAACAAGGGAAGCGTGAGCTGCATGAGTACATCCAGGAGATGCGAGTACTCGCTGCATCTCTGGTAGGGAACCCCCTACCTGAACACATCAAAGTGACCGTGTTCATGGATGGCCTGAAGGTGGGCCCATCCCGCACACAGTTGTTCCGCGTGCATGCGAACACTATGGAGAAAGCGATCCAGATCGCCCTCCAAGAGGAGTACAGCCACTGACAGGCTCGTACTCCTACGTCAGTGTGGCAAGGCCACAATGCGTCGTCAGGCGCAGTGCAAGGAGCTCCAGCAGCTGGAGCTAGCACCGGGCCGGTACCCATGGAGCTGGGTACGGCCGTACAGAGCTCCATCCGTTGCTACGGATGTGGGAAGCTCGGGCACATGCAACGTGCCTGCCCTGCGGGATGCAAAGGAAGTTCCCTTCCAAACCTAGGGGCTCGAGGGGCCCGTGGCAGAAGCCGCGACCCAAGAGCCAGGGGAACTGGGGTCACCAGTAGGGGCGGGGCGCCCTACTGGGGAAGATCTAAGTCCCATGGTAGGAGTGCGGACGGCGCACGCCATGGAGGCTTAGCCCCTGAGAGCCTGGGTGCTCTCGAGACGAGAAAGAGCAGCGGCGGACTGCTCGTGGTACACGCGAGTGTACGGGGATACGGAGATCCCTTTAGAGTCCTGATTGACTCTGGGGCGTCGACGAACTTTTCTCGACACCAGACGGTCGCGCGGAATGGCGACAAGTATGCCGATGCTTTGCGAGAAAGCAAAGGCAGGGGCCAGGTCTCGGTGAGACTGGCCGATGGTACGGTGGTTAACGTACCTGGGGTCCGTATGGACCTGGCTGTAAAGTTTGAAGACTTTGACAGCACGGAGTCGTTCCTTGTCCTAGACATGGACAAGTACGACTTGATCCTGGGCATGCCGTGGCTCGAAAAGCACGATCCCTGGATCGATTGGCGCGGCAAAGCCATTGGGGCTAGCCGGCCCGCAGTCTCCGACAGAGCTTTGGTGAGTAATGTTCCCACCTCTGTCCGGGACTGGGGCGCCAGAGATGGTCGCCAAGGCGCTTATGCGCCCGAAGAAGTACTGGGAGTCACGGACTCCAACGAAGATGTTGCGATGAGCCTCGCAACCGGTCGTGAGACCAAGGCTCATTGCCAAGCGTGTGGGATTGCCACGATGGCAAGTCCCAACGCTAAGAGTCGTCGCGCCGTATGGGCTTCGACTGTGGCAGTGCCGGACGGCACTGACCAGGCGGGTAACATAGGTCCGCAAGCAGAGGCTGCTGAGGAGAGCGCTAAAGGCGTCGTCTCCTGTGGGTAACATAGGTCCACAGTGGGTAACATAGGTCCACAGGCGGGTAACGTAGTTCCGCAAGCGGGTAACATAGGTCCGCAAGCAGCTGAGGCTGCTGGGGAGGACGCTGAGAGCGCCTCCGGTGTGGGTAACATAGTTCCCACGAGGTCGAAGAGACCGAGAAGAAGAAGACGAGAGCGCAGTATGCGTCTCTAGCGTGGGTAACGTAGTTCCACGCGGGGTCAAGAAGACCAGTACGAGTGCGGAGGTGTCGTTGAGCACCTCCCGTGTGGATAACCAAGTACCACACTCGGAGTCTGAGACTCCACCGGCACGGCCGGTCGAAGAGCAATGCCATGTCTTCGACGGCGTGTCCGGTCGTCAAGTGAGGGCAGGTGCCGTCCATCTGGAGGCACTACCAGAGGTGTCAGCACTGCTGAACCTCGAGGAATTGTCCAATGAAGGACTTCCTGGCCGAGTTGAAGGCCGGAGAAATTGCGGAGATGGTGCTCCTGAAGCCGGAGCCCTCTCCTGAAGATTTGAACTCTTCCTCCGTAATGGACGAGGATGTCCTGGAGGGGTTCACGAAGCAGCGCGCAACGCGCTGGGTTCTGAGATTCTCAAGAACCCGGAGGATCCAGTGTATCCTCTTGAGAAAGAGTACTCGGATGTGGTGTCGAAGCACCCACCATCCCAACTCCCGCCGGATCGGGGAGTTCGGCACGAGATTGACCTCGTGCCTGGCACAAAGTATTGTGTCACGAGGCAGTGGTCTCTACCTCGCGAGCAGTGCGAGGTCATAGATGCCTTCTTCGCCGAGAAGGCGAAGTCGGGCATGGTGCAGGAGTCGAAGTCCCCGCACTCGACACCCAATCTTCTGCGTTCGTAACCGAACGGGAAGTGGCGTCTGGTTCATGCTTACAACAAGCTGAATAATGCGACGGTACCGGCACAGACGCCGATCCCTCGCAAGGATGTGTTGCTAAACAACATGTCGGGCTGTACGCTGTACAGTGCCCTGGATCTGGTAGACGGATACTACCAGATCCTGATGCGGGAGAGTGACATTCCTCTCACCGCAGTGAGCACCCCGAGTGGGATGCTCTGGGAGTGGCTAGTGATGCCACAGGGGCTATCGAATGCCCCAGCGACGTTCAATCGCTTGGTCACACAATTGTTTAGACCATTGCGTACGTTCGCTCAGACGTACTTCGACGATATATTCGTCCATAGCCGTGCCGAAGGTGGCCAGACGGCTATGGAGGTGCATTGGAGCACCTCCGTCGAGTGTTGAGGTCATGAGAGCTAACAAGCTCTATGCCAACATCGACAAGTGCGTCTTTGCAGCTGAGGAGATAAAAGTCCTCGGCTGCTTTGTCAGCAGGGTCGGCGTACGCGCCGATCCAGGGAAGGTCAAGGCCATAGCGGCTTGGCCGACCCCGAGGTCGCAGAAGGACCTCCGGAAGTGGTTGGGCTTAGCCAACTATCTTCATAAGTACAGCGCAGGGTACGCTGAACTAGCTCGACCCTTGTCGGATCTCTTAAATAAAGATGCCGACTGGGTCTGGGAGCAACAGCACCAGGATGCTTTCGACAGCATCAAGGCGAGCTTACAGCAAGCGCCAGTCCTGGCTTTGCCGGACGAAAAAAAGTCATTTAGCGTCGTCTGTGACGCTTCTGACTATGCAATATGCTGTGCGCTGTTGCAGAAGGACGATGAAGGACACGAACGTGTCATCTCCTTCCAGTCCAGGCAGCTGAAGGCTGCCGAACGGAACTATCCCGTTCATGACAAGGAGCTACTTGCAATGAAGTACGCTCTTGTCAAGTTTAGAGCTCACCTCTTGGGCACGAGGCCCTTTGTGATCTATACTGATCACGCGTCCTTGCGGACTGCCACCAACTCGCCGCATCTGTCGCAGCGGATGGCAAGGTGGCTGTCATTCTCGCGGAATACAACTTCCGCGTTGAATACAAGCCGGGCAAGCTCAACGTGCTTGCCGATGCATTGTCGCGTCGACCTGACTATGAGCTAGCTCATGTCAGTCGGGTCACGACAGATCTATACGATCGGATACGCTTAGCGTATCAGGAGGACGAGAACTACACCACTGGTGCAGTTCTTGTCCGATGGCAAGGACGCCAAAGTCGACAGGCTCTCGCCTCGACAGCGGGCGCAGCTCCATCGTTATGAGCTGGCCGATGGGTTACTCCATTACCGAGTAGACCCTAGAGATCCTCCTCGGGTTGTCGTTCCAAACGACGAGGATCTGAAGTATGACATACTTCTGAGGCGCATGATGCGCCGATAAGTGGCCATCTTGGCCGGGAGAAGACCTACCAAATGGTCTCTCAGACATTTTGGTGGCCCCGCATGTATAAGTGGGTGGCACACTATGTCAAGACATGTGAAACATGTCAGAGGGTGAAGCCTTCGGGCCACGCCTCGGCTCCACTGCAGAGCCTACCTGTACCAGCGGATTGCTGGAAGTCGATGAGTCTCGACTTCGTCTTCGGCCTGCCGGCCGATGACAAGGGCAACACCGGCATATTGGTGTTTGTCTGCCGTTTGAGCAAGATGGACATCTTGCTCCGGTACGTGACAAGGTCACCGGGAAACAAGCTGCACAGCTGTTCCTAGATAGCGTGTTTCGCTATCATGGTCTACCAGAGACCATAGTCTCGGATAGAGACCCGCGTTTCACGGGTGCGTTTGGGACACCCTGTTCCAATTGTTGGGAACTAAGTTGACGATGTCAACTGCGGACCATCCGCAGACGGATGGTCAGACGGAGCGCGTCACTGCGTGCTCGAGGATACTCTTCGCAGTATCTGTGCGGAAGCACCTCGGTCCTGGTCGGACTAGCTTCCTATGGTTGAGTTTGCACTCAACAATGCGGTACACGCATCAACGGGTTTACCCCGTTCTACTTGAATGGGTTACGACACCCCCAGGTGCCGCTAACCTTGCGGGGAGGCACCGTGGCCTCCATCGTAAGTGGGGGAGAGGCTCGGAAAGCCTTTTCCTCCCAGGTCTAGAAATAGAGCCGAGTCTTTAAAAAGACAGTTGTCGTCGTTTATAGACGACAGGCTGATGTTGATCAGCCGGGTTAGAGACGCAATGGCGTCGACCCAGAACAGACAGAGAGTACTCAGACAAGAATGGTCGAGGAAACTTATCCGTGTTTATGGTTGGGGACTTGGTCCTCTTAAACACTAAGAATCTACGTTAACGTTGGTTCGCTCCATTGGGAGTAACAAGCTGAAGCATCGCTTCATTGGACCCGTTGGGGTCCTCGGCGGCAGGCACGGCGCTGCCTATACCATCGACCTCGAGAAGTCAATGGCGACGCACCCAATGTCTTACGTGGGGCGTCTAAACGGTACGATGGTCCGTAGGATCTTCGCCCTGAGAGGGCAGAAGAAGATCAAGAGTGGGCGAGCTCCCCTCTTCAAATCGAGGTTGAGTCTCGCGGACAACACCAACAGGAGTTGTCAAAGCCTGCAAAACGGAATGCAGGCTGGCACCCATGCGGCTCACAAAAGAGTACGCTGGGGCCGCACGGTATGAGCTCCGTCAAGAGCTATACCCATAAGCCGAGTGGGAAGAATACCACTGCGGCTCATAAGAGGGCATGTGACCGTGCGCCTCACTGGCAAGAGCATCAAGGCTCCGACGGAGTCCCATTAAGGCGGAAGCTGGGACTCGGCGGTTAACCCGCCCGTGGAGCTCCCGAGTCTCGCGACCGAGAGCGTCCACGTCCTGACGTAGGACATCAGGGCAGTGGTTTGCCAAACTGGGCGGTGGCTAGACCGCCAAGCCCAATGTCAAGTGCAATCTTGATCGCATCTATTCGATCACGGGTTTGATGCACTTCGTCCTGCAGAAAAGACTCTGCAGGAAGGACCCGAAGGTCCCGCTGGATCAATATGAATTCCAGCTGAGCTTCAGCTTGGAGCTCCTAGACTGGGCAACCCTTGTGAGGGACCCAGTGACCTGTGCAACTGAGGAGGTATTCTCCGGTTGCACCGAAGGGAATCCCCATACGGGGTGGAGACCTCCCTTGGTCTCAGACTTCTTCCGAAGTCTAGTAAATTCCTTTAAGGGAATTTGGTGCGGTGCAAGAAGCACGCACCTGGCGGCCTCTATGTTCTCGATGAATAGAGACACGCCCTTAATCAGGTGGCGCTCGTACGCGCCCATGGAGGTATGACCTCCTGCCAATGGACGTGGGTCCATGAGTTGCTCAAGGAACAGCAGAGAGCCATGGCCCTCATGGGGGGAATACCCTGGAGCGTGGGTAAGACCCAACGCTCAGTGTGAGTACGCTCACGATGGACTGGCTGTCTAGCCAGTCGAGCAGCAAGTAGTTCTTCTTGCTGCTCATCGAGGTTGTTCGCAACCTCAAGAGGCTCTTCGTTATAGGCCTCATCAAGATCCTGGTCGCTTATGTGAAGCGACTGAGAGGCGCTGCGCTTCCTGGCGCTGGCCTCATTGGCATGGTTAGCCGTGTTGGTAACCTGGGCACGTCGTTTGCCCTTTGCCAATGTCAAGTTCTCAGGAGGTAAACCTCCTTGGCGTCCACGTTGCCGTGGACGTCATCGGCACCACCAGCTGTGGTGCCTGTGTCCGGATTGTTAATCGCGGACTTGACTCAGTGTTTTAGTCCTTACCCTCGTCGCCAGGGCAGGCGACAAGGGTATCGTCAGTCAAGCTGACTTGAGACTTGCTCATGGACCTGCGAATGGACCTGGGTTCTCGCAGTGGTCCAGTAATGACGACGGAGATCGTCTGTGGAGCGAGCTAGTGCTCGCTGCCACGTCAGGTGCATCTTGCACCTTGTTTGCTTTCGCAATGACATCAAATGATGTCGTGGCTTTGCCGCGAGGCTTAGCCGTCTTTGACTTTGGCTTCGCAGCCTTTGTCTTTGTGGGCGCAGAGGCGCTACTTGAGCTTCCCCTTCGAGGCATGCTCTGAGGTCGACGAGGAGACCTTGGGGACGTAATGGCAACGTGCCTGGAGCTCTGTGAGAGCAGGGAGCCGTAGCGCAAGAGCTCGGCGGCCCGTCGAAGAATTTCGACTCTTCGAGTGAAATGTGAAGGGTTCACATTGCCTCATTTTGATGGGGGAAAATCCAACCTAAGTGGGGAGGATGTAACGGGGTTACATGAAGCGGTACCCTAGAAAGGGTAC